>CAJHQP010001605.1:0-109393 GCA_905132765.1 Moricandia arvensis
TATTTGTACAAATTTATTCCAACACATACCACTTTGTATATTGCCCATTGGGCTTGAATTTGGCCGACAAAACAAAGATTCGAGACCTTTTGTTATTTAACAAAGTAGTCTTATACGTTTCATAATTTGTAAAACGGGCCCAACATTATATGATATTTAGGAAAGGAACCCCAGAAGATTACGTATTTACAAAAAAGTAAAACAGATTCATCAGATTCAGTCTCGGAGGACCTAAACAACGATAAGGATCTAATTGGCGCCCCTTTACTATTTCCATCTCCTTCTTCAAATCGAACAAAAAAACCAGAACTTGGATCCCTACGTCCTTACGCACCAATCTCCGAGATCTACACAATCTTCGACTCCAAATGGCGACGAGAAGACGCACTCTGCTCAAGGTCATCGTCCTCGGCGATAGCGGGTAATATAAAAAACTCTGATTCTTTAATTATCCACTCTTTTCAATCTTTGATGTTTTGATCTGTGATTGTCTCTTTCAGGGTTGGTAAGACTTCATTGATGAATCAGTATCCTTCGATTTTAACCTTTTCTTTTTGATTATTTGTTTGAGAATATTATTTTTGGGGGCCTTAACGTGGGTTGATTTTAAGATATGTGCATAAGAAGTTTAGTCTACAGTACAAAGCGACTATTGGTGCTGATTTTGTAACCAAGGAGCTTCAGATTGGGGACAAGCTTGTTACTTTACAGGTGGGTTTCTCTTTCTTTATGAGATTATTACTTTCTCAAGATTTGATGTATGTTTGGTTTTTGTAGATTTGGGATACTGCTGGACAAGAGAGGTTCCAGAGTCTTGGTGCTGCGTTTTACAGAGGTGCAGATTGTTGTGCGTTGGTTTATGATGTCAACGTGGCCAAGTCCTTTGATTCTCTTGAAACTTGGCATGAGGAGTTTCTTAAACAGGTTCTTTGATCAAGTTTTCCTTTCTTTCTATCACATTTTGCCTTGGCATGCTTCTTTGTATTATTTGACTCTTGGTTTCACTGTTTGTTATGATGAATACATGGAACATAGGAACTTTCTGCTATGGGAACTGTTAGCTTTTGCTATCTAGAGTCACAGTCTTGAAATCTGTATTAACATTCTCGCTTCTACAAACCCAGAGTCAAACTTTTTTTCTCATGATGTGATTAGGAGAACTTTTGGTTAGGAACATACCTCTTTTGATCCTTATGACCATATCTGATAGAATCACAATCTTGAGATTTGTATTATCATTTTGCTTCTACAAACCCAGAGTCGTACGGTTAGGAACATATTTCTTTTGGTCCTTATGACCATGTCTGAAGTTTTATTTTTCCCATTACAAAGCAGTATGATTGAGCAATGTAACATGTTTTTTTTTTTTTTGTTAAAATGATCGTTTGCTTTTACCTGATCGTCGGTTTACTGGTTAAGCCAACTAGCAAGTCTATTACTAACTTTCTTTTGTGTTCATTGCAGTTTTAACATTAATTAATCTATAAGCCTTGTGCCCTTGTTCAGTTTGTTTTCCTGCACTCATACTTTAATGCCTTTAACATTTACGTTATGCTAACTTATTTACATGTCATCTTTACATACTCTGCCCAGGCAAGTCCATCGGATCCAAAGACATTTCCCTTTATTGTGCTTGGAAACAAGGTGGACATAGGTGGAGGGAGCACTAGAGTGGTAAGCAGAAGATCATGAAAACGTTTTCCACTCTGCTATAAGTCTTCTACTCCTGTCTGGTTTCATCATCTATATAACTTACAGGTCTCTGAGAATAAAGCGGCTGACTGGTGTGCTTCAAAAGGAAACATACCCTATTTCGAGACATCAGCAAAAGAAGACTACAATGTTGATGAGGCATTCTTTACCATTGCCAAAACCGCTCTTGCCAACGAGCATGATCAGGACATGTATGTTTTCTACTTGCTTTAGCTCTAATAGCTTTGAGCTGTCTATTAATCTGTCCTTGATACAGTTGATTTGTTTGTGTTATTGCAGATACTTTCAAGGCATACCAGCTGCAGTGACTGAAAACGAGCCAAAAGGGGGTGGTTGCGCTTGCTGAACTGTGGATTTCAAGATTGGTTTACCATTTGTTTTCTTGATACATTTGCTCGTTATTCATTGAAGGTTGGTGTACTCTTGAGAATTGCAGAACGATAGGCTTGTAGAAGCAATCTTTTCAGCCATTCCATCATGTATTAATTGATTGGAGGAGTCTGTATGATCAAATTGATTCTACTGGATATATTTTTTATTTTCGGAAGAAGAACCGTACTTATTGCTCTTATCATATTTGATTCCACTCATCTATATTTGGAGACGATATGTTCATTTTGTATAATAGTTTACGTCGCTGGAAGCTTTGGATAACTTCTACGGCTTTGAAGCATAATGGTTTCGTAGGCATTGATAGCATGGGCTTCACACTCACCTCTTAAAGTGGAATTAGCAAGGGGGATCTCCCAAAGAGTTTATTTCACTCATATTCCTCGCCAATGCAAGACATTGCCTTGCAAAACAAGGCCCAATGAACAGCTATTTTTACCAAGTTGTATATATATATATATACCTTCCTGATTGGTTAACCTCTTTATTTGTATGATGACTATGTTGCTTCTCGTTTAAAATAAGTTCATATTATGTCAGTTACAACTTCTAATGTAGTAAATATTTACTATAACATCTTAGGGTCGCAACATACGATTTGATTATGTCTTGCCCTTAGACGAAAGCATTCTAAATTTAGGTAAAACAATGTTTTAGGGGTGAGTACTTCAGTTTAATTACAGATTTGGTTTGGGTTGAGTTCGGTTTGGTTTGGGTTGAGTTCGGTTTGGTTTGAGTTGGGTCTAAGAAAACTTTAACTAAAATCAGTCCAAATTAGTATAGTTGGGTTTGTGTTCGGTTTAATTCAGTTTGATTGGTCTTTGGCTTGTTTGGTGTTCAGTTTGGTTTGTCTTTGGTTCAATCTAATTTGGTTTTGTTTGTTGTTGTTCAGTTTAGTCGAGTTAATTCTTTTTGTTTGTTCTAGTTCAATTACAAAAAAAAAAATTATATAAAATAAACAAATCATCATTAGATAATAAATCTTTATTTTATTCATATTTAAATGTAAAGCTAAACATTACATGAAAAATTAGATAATAATTTTATATTATTATCTTCAACCCTAATATAAATATCATAGGTAATTTTTCGGTTTTGATGTTAATATATGAGATTCATTTTTTCTTAATTGTGTTTATTCTATTCAATTATGTTAAATAGTTAATATGATAAATCTTAATATTATTAATATATCTCTATAATATTATTTGAGAAATCAATTTCTTACATGTCGCGCTTACGTTAATTCTTACGATGATTAATTTCAGAGATACCCTTAATGAATTAAAAATATTACATTCAAATATTATTACGACGGCGCGTGACTCAGTGGGAGCCTCTCTCCGGCTTGGATCTACCCCTGTGGCGATGATACAGATGGAGAAGCAGTGAAGACGTGGCGGAATATGGTTTTTCTATCCGGATCTCGGAGGTAACGTGTGGTGAAGTTCATCGATGCCGGAGTAGTCAACCGGTGGAGAAAGCTTCACGGATCGTACACGGTGAGACCCTACATCCCAGCACCGGCTCTGCGGTTTAACCAGTGGTAAGCTCTCACACCATCTAAAGCTAGGGTATGCTGTTCCAGTTGCGTTTGTTTTGTCTGTCACGTCCGTTTTTATCAGTACGGCAGTGTGCCGTTTTTCCGGCTAAGGAGTGAGACGGTTAAGTCCAGTGATGCCGAATCTAGTCGGAGTATGCACCACTTTGGTGTTGAAAAATTAGTCCGAGGCCTGCACGCGTATTATTTGGCGACTAATGCTTGTTTTTTTAAAAGTTAAGCATCGATTAATTTAGTTTCTCTTTGGACGATCCGTTGTTCAATCGTGTGGTCGAATTTAGGGGTCTAAGAGTTAGTATTCTCTGGGTCGTGGAGAATGCTTGTGCTAATTGGGTAGAATTGAAAGAGTATATTAAACTTATATCTTTACAATGGAGAGTACGTGAATATATATACACAGAGGTGTCTAGGGTATTAGCACTTATTGAGAATATATACATTTATATAAAAGGAAGTTGCAGAGAATAATCAGTGATACGATTGAATCATGAGTGAATCAATCATGTATATGATTGATCCTTATCATCCCCCCTCAAGTTGGTGGCACTTGTGTGACTCCAATCTTGCTGGCAAATGTTGAAGAAGTCAGTCTTGGCAATGGTTTTGTCATAGAATCGGCAAGCTGGTCTTTAGTGGAGACATGGACAACCCATAGAGCTCCTGATTGAACTTGGTTTCTGATAAAATAATAATCCAATGCGACATGCTTCATGCGAGAGTGAGAAACTGGATTTGCGCACAAGTATGTTGCTCCCACATTGTCGCAATATATAACTGGAGGTTCTTTGAGCTGAATCCCTAATTCATGTAGGAGAGAGTGTATCCATTTGATTTCTGAAGATGTATTTGCAACTGACCTATATTCGGCTTCAGTGGATGACCTTGCCACAGATTTTTGTTTCTTTGATGACCATGAGATGGGATGTTTTCCCAGGTAAACAACATAACCATTTGTGGAGACAAAGTCATCGGAATCTCTTGCCCAATCTGCATCGGAGAAGGCATGGAGCGTGAAAGTGTTACCTCTGCGAAGAAGAATACCATGTTCAGCTGTTCCTGCTAAGTATCGGAGAACCCTTTTTACTGCATTCCAGTGCTCAGTCGTCGGTGGGTGCATGTATTGTGACAGACGATTAACAACATAGGAAAGATCGGGTCTAGTAAAAGCTAGATACTATAAACTTCCAACTACCTTCATGTATTCCTTTGGGTCACCAAGTTTTGAGCCAGAATGTAAGGATAGTTTTGGAGAGGTCGCCATTGGGGTGGATACCGGTTTTGATCCTAGCATATTTGTCCGAGCTAGAAGATCAACAATGTATTTCCGTTGATTCAGGTGCAAACCAGCTGAGCTTTTGTGTGCTTCAATTCCAAGAAAATAGTGGAGTTCCTCGTGATCTTTAACTGAGAATCGATTAGCAATGGACTCCAGGGTGTGTCGGAGAAGAGACTCATCATTTCCTGTTATTAGGATATCATCTACATAGACGAGAAGATATACAATCGAGCTTCCTTTCTTCAGTATAAACAACGAGGTGTCTGAAACAGAGTTCGTGAAACCCAAATGTTAGAGATAGGTTTGTAGCTCAACGTACCATGCGCGAGGCGCCTGTTTGAGACCATAAATAGCTTTGCGTAGGCGACAAACATGATGTGGTCGATCAAGATCAACAAAACCAGGAGGTTGTGTCATGTAAACTTCATTCGTCAAAGTACCTTGAAGAAATGCATTATTGACATCTAACTGTCGAATTGGCCAGTTACAGTTCACCGCGATTCCAAGCACAATTCGGATCGTGGTGATTTGATCACTGGGCTAAACGTTTCTGTGTAGTCGAGTCCTGGTCTTTGGTTGTAACCTTTTGCAACGAGACGAGCTTTGTAGCGGTTGACCGTTCCATCAGGATTATATTTTGTTGTGCAAATCCAGCGGCAGCCTACTAGTGTTACATTCGGCGGTGGTGGGACAAGATCCCAGCTGTGATTTCTTATTTGAGCATTGATTTCTGATGTTGCAGCTTTCCGCCAATGTTCATGTTGTAGGGCTTGGATTATGGTTTGAGGTTCTGTATCTGGAGAAAAGGTTAAGGTTGATAGGTATTTGGAGTTAGATTTTCGGGTTCCTATTTTGGCTCGGGTGATCATTGGATGTCGATTGTCTGGGTTTATCGGCAACGAGGGTTCAGGATTCTGTCGTTGCTGTAACGAGGAAGATGACGGAGGATTAATGTTTTTGGTTTGGGCTGCTGTGGAGGTTTGTGTTTGGGCTCGTGTTTGTGTGGTTGTGGGATTGTTCTAGGCTGTGGGTTGCGGCCCATTTTCAGTTGGAGCAGTGGGCTCAGAGGAGGGAGAAACATAATGAGATACAGAGTTAGGAGACGATACCTGAGGTGGAGAAGACGACGATGAATGAGATGTTGACAATGATCGGTGAAGGTATGAGTTGGGGGGTTCGTTCGAGGTGGCTGGTGCTGCTGTCAGGCGAGGGTGTTTCAGAGAAGGGAAACATGTTCTCATAAAATTGCACATGTCGCGAGACATAGAGGCGACCAATCGGTATGTGTAAGCACAAGTAGGCACTTTGAGTAGATGAATACCCCAGAAAGACACATAGAGAGGAGTGATCTTCTAGCTTATGTCGATTGTAAGGTCGTAGCCAAGGGAAGCACGCACATCCAAAGATTCGAAGCTTGTCATAGTTAGGAGCTTTTCCAAATAATTTCTGAAACGGTGATTGCATAGATAGAACCGGTGTTGGTAGACGGTTGATTAGGTAGATTGCAACAGCAAAAGCGTATGGCCAATATGTCTTAGGGACAGATGCTTTGGAGAGTAAAGTGAGACCAGTTTCAATCACATGCCGGTGTTTTCTTTCGGAAATGCCATTGTGTTCAGGTGTATGAGGTGGGGAGGTGTAGTGAGAGATGCCACTGGTTCTGAAAAATTCCCTTAGAGCAAGAAATTCATCACAATTATCAGAATAGAAAGTACCAATACGAGTCTGTTGATTGTTCTCGACGAGGTTCTTGAATGCTATGACTGTCTCTTTTACTTGTGATTTCTGTCTCAAGGGGAAAAGCCATGTAATGACAAGGTAATATTTGTAGTTGTCAAGTGAAGGTATTGGAGAGCTCCAGAGATCAGAATATAAGAACTCGAGAGGTCTGGTTGAAGTTATTGTAGACTGATAAAAGGGAAGCTTATGGCTTTTATTGATTAAGCATTCAGTGCAAGACAAGGGTTTTTGAGAAGATTTAGAAAGCGGCAGTGAAAAACAGGAGATAACATAATTTAAGATTGCAGAGGATGGATGTCCTAGGCGAGAGTGCCATGAAGATAGAGTGGCTTTAGAGCTTGGCGAGACAGATATAGGGTAAGCTTGAGTTTTGGTTTCGGCCACTCGTAGAGTTCTTCGTTAGTTTTGCCGTGGATTAATGGGACCCCTGTTCTCAGATCCTTCACCTGAAAATATGTTGGGAAAAATTCCACAGAGACTCCATTAGAATTACATAAGCGGTAAACCGATATGAGATTCTTGTTAATATTTGGAACATAAAGCACTTTCTGCAGATTTAAGGAACGAGTTTTAGTTGAGAGAAGGGTTGAACCAGTTTGCTGAACAGGGACTGTGGAACCATCGGCTATCATGACATCACTGCCTCCAGTGTATGGTTGATGGAACGAGAGGTTATTGAGGTCTGAGGTTATATGGTGAGTCGCACCACTGTCCATAAGCCAGTTCGTTGCATTGTAGGGTAAAGCCATTGTGACGTTTGCACGAGGATTCCATGGCGTGAAAGGAGTGGATTGGAGTGGGTTTGTAGCTGTCTGAAACGTCTGAAGCTGTGCACACCTTTTAGCACTGTGACCTTGGACTCCACAGATTTGGCAATGTCCAAGGTAAGGTCTAGGTCCCTGTTTTCAAACTGACTTGGTTGTAGTGAGTATGACTGTTGCTGCCACGAGTTGTTGTTGTTCCGAGGACGATTTTGATTTTGGTTGCGATAGTGATTGCTGTTGTTGTTGTTGTTGGACTTGTGTTGAGCAACGTTAGCAGTAATAGGTCCTGAAGGCAAGATAGCATCTGCGGCAGAGAGAAGCTTTGCTTCATGGTTTAAAAGCTTTTCATGAAGTTCTGGAATAGACGGTGGGACGTCTCTACCTTCGACTTGATCAACGACATTTTTGTAATCTTCAGGAAGACCCTTAAGTATGAGATCAATCTGATCTTCATGATCCATGGCTTTGCCAAGTATGGCCAGTTGATCCAAACGTGTTGTTATGCCTTGGAGATATAGATCAATGGTCTTAGTTTCCTTCTTCCAATTTTTCAGTTGGGTTTTCAGTTGCTTGATATGCCCACGGCTAGGTTTAGCATAAGTGGAAGCAAGTGTGGTCCAGACTTCATGAGATGAAGTGGAACGTGAGACAATGGGTTGGAGAGGGGCTGAAATTGCTCCGATGAGTGCATTGTATATGAGTCGGTCTTGACGTTTCCATAACGTACACGCCGGATTGGCATTGATTTGGTCATCTGTCGTAATTGTTGCAGCAGGTACGGGAATGGAGCCGTCAAGGTGACCAGCACGGTCATAGCCATCAAGCAACGCATGGATTTGAAGACTCCACATTAGATAGTTGGTGGCAGTGAGTTTGGATACATTCAACATGTTGATGGTGAGAAGGGTTTGGGTATTGGTGTTGATGTTTTCGGTGATAACAACTGGAGACGTGTTAGCAGAGGAACTCATTCTTGTGTTTGGGAAGGGTGAGAAAAAGAAAAATTTATTTTAGATCGTGTGCTCTTGATACCATGAAAGAGTATATTGAACTTATATCTTTACAATGGAGAGTACGTGAATATATATATATACACAGAGGTGTCTAGGGTATTAGCATTTATTGAAAATATATATATTTATATAAAAGGAAGTTGCAGAGAATAATCAATGATACGATTGTATCATATACAATTGTATAATGAGTGAATCAATCATGTATATAATTGATCTATCCATCTATGTGTTCATGGGTGATACTAGATCACTTTGTTTGTAAATGTGGTTGAATCTTTTGTGGTTAAAATTATGTACTACTTTTTTGGTTCAATTTCATGAATTCAATAACAAAAGATGGAAAAAAACTTATAAATTCATGTCCAAACATGGATGTGTATGCGTGTGAGAAGAAAAGAAGTCTTTTCACATGAAATTAAAAAGTCTTACTTCGTCGAATCTTTTACATGTGAGTAAGAAATCCTTACCACTTTTTAGATATGGAAACCATCATCTTCAATCAAAGACAATAACAAAAATAACTTTAAAAAATGTAAAATCTCCATGTACTCCATAGCCCAAATCAAAACTATATGTACACACCATAACTCAATTTAAATATTTTTTAAATTCCTCAAACGAATATAATACAATCAACCATAGATGTCGTATATAGATTTTACTGATATGAGTTTCATTAAAAACATGTTATGGTCTCTCAAGATGCATCATCTTTAACGCTCATGTAATCATGATACGACCAAAATTCACTTTATTTTTGAACTTTCCTGGAGTTAAACAGCATGTAATCAAGAAGAGGGTCTAGCCGCAGAAGACCGACCTCTGAACCCAACAACACTTAGTTTCTTACCTGTTCTTTCTGAACCCTTCTTCCCCCTCGCAGCTATTGATCTGGATCCAACCGTCTTTAATATTTTTCTCTTAGGCTTTGTGGACTTCTCAGGAGGAGATGATGTTCTTCCCGAGGTTGACTTCCTCACTGAAGTTGATTTTCTCACTGGTGTCTTCACACCTGCTGATCTTGCAGGAGGAGATGATGATGATGATGATGTTCCTCTGTCTTTGATGTTCCGTTGCTTGCTCACTGCTCTGATCTGCTTAACGCTCCTTCCTTTCTCTTGAGTGATTTGTGTCCTTGCAGCATCCCTCCTCACGTTATCGTTGGTGAGTGCTTCTAAGCTCTCGTTGTTTCTCATAGCTTCTTCGATTCTAGCTGCTAACATTTGGTCCTTCCTGCTTATCAGACTCGTTACTTTCCCTGTAAAGAGAAACACATTAACACTTATCTCTTTTATTACTCAGCTCCTCAGATCATAAGCATCAGCTACTTTGGAAGAAGCTAGTCAAAAAATGAACAAACCTTTAGCGCCCATGCGAGCTGTTCTTCCAGTGCGATGAAGGTAGTCAATCTAAGCAATTAAAATAAACAAGTTAAGAGAAGAAAGAATAAGGATTCTACTACGTAGGAGTTGTTGCTTAATATATACTTACAGAGTTCTTTGGAAAATCAAACATGATTACATGATCCACGTCGAGGTCCAGACCCCTCGCAGCCAAATCCGTGCAGACCAGCGTGGGGCAGTCTCCTTCTTCGTCCTTAAACTTTTTCAAGTTCTCAACCCTGTATTGATGAAATGCAAACCGATATAACAATGAAGCGGTTCCTCAAGAACAGGCTAAAGCTTGTGTTTAATCCCACCTTTGTTCTGCTGGTACTTCACCGTGATAATTCACAGTGGAGACCTGGTTCTCAGAAAGATAGTGATCAACGGCGCGGCTGGAGTTCAAAGTGTTGCAGAAGACCATCACCTTGCTCCCTTTGGCTAAGCTAGGTTCAAGAACCTGCATTCTCATCAAAGCATAAGTAATGTATAAGTACCAAAACCGTATCTAATCAGAATCTTAATGGTGCATTTACCTGTAGAAGTGCTTCTAGCTTATCTTCGCTACCTGAAAGCTTGACAAAGTCATGCCGAGCATTTGCTATCTTTTTATGCAATGTTGATGTTCGCAAATGCTCTATCCCTTGAAACTCCTCATCGACTAACTTCTGAACAGCCTGAAAACACACAAATTCATTCATTACCGTTTCTTAACTTCAAGATGTAAGCAAAGGTTCAAGCATCCAATGAGCATGAGCATACCGTTGTCATAGTGGCAGTCACTAAGACGGTTTGAAATCCTTGGTCATTTGTTTTCAACGCACGCTGTTTCAGTGGGGCAAGAAACTTGCGAATTTCAGGACCAAAGCCACGATCAAACATAGTGTCTGCCTCATCCAACACCTGTATAAGAACACATCCTCATTGCCCTTTGTTTACTTCCAAAATCATGGAGCATAAAGTGAATATCACAGAATGGAGCATACCAAATATGCTATATCTCCATAGACCATGTTTCCTTCTTCGATGTGCTGAAGAATCCTACCAGGGGTTCCAACAACCATGTCTATTGCATTGTTCAAAGAATCCTCCTGTGGTCTTATCCGAGAACCACCACTAACCAATATAGACCTGAACCTCGCGTGGTGGCTCACAGACTTCGCCACACGGTAAACCTAATGCAGAGTCCTTAATTAGTTTTTTCACAATTTTCTGCCTAAAACCATTGATGAAACTGGCATAAATACTCTACTCACATATTACACCATTCTCAAAAGTTCTGGTTATCCTATAAGAAGGCAAGAGAAATTTTCTAGAAAATAAATATTCCAACTTTTCCTTTTTCCAGCAACCGTAAGACCATATTGTTTCCAACTCAAACATGGAATCCACATTTACAATGCTAAGACATTCATCTACCGAGAGCAGCAACTAATCTTGGTAAAGACACAAAACAAAACAAAGGCAGTAGAAGTACCTGCTCAGAGAGTTCTCTGGTGGGACACAGAACAACAGTCCTGGGACGCCTAGGCTTTGTTATTTTACCAAGGGTTGCCTCATCTTCTCTCATCAGCTGCAAAAACTCAAACCAATACAACTTTAAACGTAGTGTTCTCAAGAACATCAATCAACCATGTGGAATCATTCTGGTCCGACGCATAGGCAAAGTAACTGGTCAGGGCACCATGATTTTAAATTAATTTTAGAGCACAAAGTTTTTAAGTGAGGGCATGAAGAAAAAAACTAAAAATTTTGGGCAGGCACTTTGGAATTTTATATAGAGTATGCAATTAAATCACTAGAAACAGAACTTTTATCAAGAAGCTATATGCAGCAAGACATTAACTTTAAAGCTCAAGAAGCACAACTGTAAAAGAAGACAATGACCCCTAAAACTAAAACGAAATTGCAATAACAACAATGACACCTGAACAACAGGAAGCAAGTAGGCAAGAGTCTTGCCGGAACCAGTGTGAGAGCCCAAGACGACACTCTTGCGTTCCATAACAGCAGGTATTCCGACACACTGAATCTCAGTAGGAACCTCAATGTTCATCTCTTTCAAAGCTCCCATCACTTCCTCGCTCAGCCCTAACTCCTCGAAACTCTCAACCATCTTCTTCTTCTTCGTCTTAATGCCTTTCTCTTCCTCTATGCCAACAACAACGCTGCTCGGCCTCTGCTGCTGTTTCCCCGCAGATTCCTTCAAATGTCGGAGACGAAGCCTCTCAAGCAAGATCGTGTGCTTTAACTGATCTGGGTCTGCGATACTGGTCGCGGCGGCGCATAGAGGGCGGAGAGCGTGGTGGAAGGGTTTGTGGAGGCGGAGAAGTGGGATGACGTGAGGGGTTTTGGAGAAGGTGAAGAGGGAGGAAGAGAGAGATAGGGAGAGGATTGTTCTCGAAGAACTTATCATGGCTTGTCGCGGTTGTGTTCTGGGTTTATTGGAAGGTTTAAGAGGTGGTGGTGTTGTTGTTCATGGAGGTCATTTGGTAGTAGAGAAGAAGGAAGAAGATAGGTTTTGCAAGTGCAAGTGGATTAACAAGAGACTTAAAGCCTGCAAGGCCCATTTGTTGGCTCATATAATTTTTTTTTTTTTTTTTTTGTCACCCATTGTGTTATAAGCCCTTGAGATTACAAATGGAAATCAAAATCTAAAACCCAATACATTGATAAGCATACTCAAAACTCAACTCTAAAGATAAGGATGACAATACATTGTCCACCACGTGTCAACTATCAATATAAAGTGAAAGCTACGTGTCATGCCGGGTCACTGAGTTACTTCTCTTAGTTAACTTTAGTTTTGATTTCATTTGCTTGTCTCACTTTCTTATAAGCCTCTGCCTTCAAAAATCTTCATCAGTTATGCCGGACGTGGATTCGCCCAAAAGCTTCACACAATTGAGTACAACCATCTTTAAAACACTTACAAAAGCAAGTTTCATTTTTTCTTAAACTGGACCAACGATGAAGTCAAACATGAAAAATTCAATTCTTTATCTCATTAAAATACTTTGCTCGAGGATTACAAGCAAAGATTTAACATCTTTTGAAAATAGAGATCAAGCATAACTGACAATAAAAATTAAGCACTCATAAAAGCACTAAAGATTTAAGAAGAGCTTTAAAACTTTTCTAAAATCAAATCAATACTGAAGAACTAAAAGTCTAAAACCTCTCTAACTCTCAGCTCTTGTGTCTCTCCGCTCCTCCCTGTGGTCTCGGCGGAGGTTTGGCTAGACAAGATCCTCTTTCTGGTTCAGATCCACTGCTCCCGGCGTAGATCTAGAGGGTTTCGGTGTTGTGGGCTGCGCTTGAGGACGGCGTGTGTCTTATCGTACCGTTCTTCTCCTCTTGCCTGGAGTTTCAGTCCGGTTGGGTTTTCCAGATCTAGTCGAGCTCTCTCAAGATTGGTGGCGCGTGAGTCGTCGGTGGTCCTCTCCAAGTGCTCTCTCATCTCTCAGTGTGGCGCGTGACTGGTGGTGGGTACGGTGTCTTGTACGGATTCCGACTTGGAGCTTTGTGCTTCGGTCATCTTGTTCAGGCTTTGTTTTCCATCAGTGATCTCTGGTGGGTTGCGTTGGGGATTCGTAGGATGAGCTCAGAGCTCTCCTCACGGTGGCAGCGCACTGCGGTTTGCTTCGGCTTCCGCTTCAAAGCTCTGATTTCCGGCGGTGTGGCGCTCAACGCCCCTTTCTATTCTCCAGTTGCTTTGTGCAGGTTCTCTAGCTCTCTTGAGGTTGTAGTAGGATGACAATTGGGTCTCGGTTTACGAACTCACCCGATAGCGCCACTCCGGAGGTTGTGTACCTCTCTGGTCTGATTGTTCTATATGGACTCTCGGTTAAACGGGTGTATACGGTCCCGGTGGACGGATTTGAAGGCGGCAATCTTCGAGTATGTCTCCCGAACGACGGTGGTGGTAAGCGTTGGGTTGGTAAGTAGGTCCGTGCTCGTGATTCTCTGGACTAGCTTTGCTTGGTGGGTCATTAGGAAGCTGTAGGCACCGTGCAATCAAGGTTTGAGGGCGCCTTTCTCTCGGGCTCGTGGCAACCGTCGACCCTTCCTCCTCGGCTCCGGTTCCTTGGTTGGAGCTCGCCTCGTTGTCCTCCGGTACTTTGGATGCTCTTGCTCTCCTCTCTCGAGCTTTAGGTCTTGTTATTTAGCTTGTGTTTAGTTTCATTACTGTATCTCTGCTACTAGTTTTCCTTGTAATGTCTGTCAAAAACATAAAAGCTGGTAATAATAATCTTTACATTTTACCAAAAAAAAAAAAAATCAATACTGAAGATGAAAGATAAAGAGAGATGAGAAGCTTCCTTTTGATTTGAAAAAAAAACAACAAAATTCTGACAAACGGAAACTACAAATCGCCAACTTCAGTTTGATTTAAAAAAAAAAACAATAAAATTTCGACAAACAGTAGCTACAAATCGCCTAAACGAAAAGAGGATTTGCCATGCAAAAATCAAAATCGATCATAAGATCAAAAATATCTACAACCAAAAAGAAAATCAAAGATAAAGCATCTCATCTTATCTTCTCTAGTAAAAGATCCCGAGAGAGAAAGGTGAGTAGAGAGAGAGCCTTTTCGGTACGTTTTCCTCGTACAATGTTTTATTTTCATAGTTTTTACAATATACGGAAAAAAATTATAACTCTTTCTAAATTAGGCAAATCTCCTAAATAACTTTTTTTTGAAGTTTTTATCACAAAAATAACTTTCAAGAACAAAAATGACAAATCTAGTTCTTTTTATTTTCAAAAAAATAATTTTTTTTTTCAATTGTAAACTTCACCCCTAAAACCTCACCCCATAACTCTAAACACTAAGTCTAGATTAGTTAACCCAAGGGGTATAAATGTATATTAGTCATTTTGTTAACCCTTGAATTAATTAATCTAGACTTAGGGTTTAGAGTTATGGGGTGGGGTTTTGGGGGTGAGATTTAAAATTGAAAAAAAATAAAATAAAAATTAATTTTTTAAAAATAAAAAAAAGCTAGATTTGTCATTTTTGTTCTTGAGGGTTATTTTTGGGACAAAAACTTTTTTAGGTTATCTTAGGGTATTTCTCTTCTAAATTTAACAAATTTCTCAATTTTTACACACTATAGAATTTCATAGCTAAATTGGTAAAAGTCCTATTGTGCACCCACATTTTTCAGGTTCGAATCCCTCCAATGTTTTTTTTAATGATGCACCCATAGAGTAAATCTTCTGCCTGACTTCGCCCCTGCTTACAACCTTGAACATATACGTTTCTTTGACGAGACATGTCAAACATATAATCCATCGACAACCAATGATATGAAACAAAACAATTACGAACAAAAAAAAAACAAATGAAGTGAATGGATCTGATTTTAGTATATAGCAGCTACTCCTGTACAAAGGCTTCATGGCTATCAATCTCTGCGTTGGTGAGCGTGAGCGCACGCTGAAGCTTCCGAGGAGAGAAAACCTCAACCTCTACAACAAACGTTGCTGTGACCGGCCGATGATCAGAGAGTTTAATCTCACTTCTTCTATAACTCATAAGCTTCATTCCTTGCCCATACCATATAATGCGATCACACCTAAAACCACATTAAATTTTTAAAGCCCGTATCATTATTACAAAGGTATGTAACAAGTGTGTGAGAGCTAACATACCAAGCTGGTGTTCGTTTCCCTGATTTGGGATCGTTTCCTCTGTAAATTTCTGAATCGATTTCGTATTTGTAAGTTGGTGGAAAATCTAGTTTTCCTTCTGACCATCCCTCGAATACACGTCCATGTCTCATTTCTCTTGCAAGCTACCAAAGATTGATATGATAAGAATTTAAATATCTAATTTTCTTTTTGAATTACAAAGAAGTTCGGGCCAAAGCAATCACCCAAAGTCCGAAACCACATCATCATGTAATGTTAGTTTCGTCCTATCGAAAATGATTATCAAAGGCAATTTATTATCGATGTTTTAGTGAAAATGTACCTGGTCCTTTTCAGCTAACCTCTTCCAATCTTGTCTTGCAATAAGCTCATGTGTCTTCTTATACGATAAGTTAATCCGGTAATTCAAATCTCCTAGCCAGATTATTCTTCTGTAAAACATTAACATTTTTCTTGTTAAAAGTTTTATACTTTATATCAATAAATATATGTTTCTTGAATGTACAATCAAGAAGATAAAAAGGCATACTCATGATCACGGATGCTTCTTGGAAGTCTTGTTGCATTAAGAGAATGAGGATGAAAATGAGTTCTTCTATGAATATCGCTTACATCAGCGTTTCTTTTTCTGTGATCTCCATCTTTCTCCCCTGACGCTAGATGCGTGCAGACAAAACAAAAGGGTGTCTGATACACTGACATGCTCACGGAGACAGCTCCCTGTAAAAGTCATAATCACTTTGTCACAATCCTCAAATGGAAAAAAAAACAAATCTATAATAAGAGAAGTAATGAAGAAGACCTTGTTACCAATGTAACCCATAACGCCAACACCAACAGTAGACACACTGAGATTACGTATGTGTTTCCTCAAGCTCCTCCGAACCCATATGGTTAAAAAAACACCAACCATTTGTTTGCTAACGATCCGAACATACGATGGTTTCCTCACATTCATGAGAGGCTTGAAGTCTATATCCGCAAGTAGAGGCGTCTTCTTCTCTGATGCAACAACACCATGGTTGTTTGCAGTTGCTTTAAAAGAGTTGTAATTCTTAAACGGCTTCAATGAAGACTTGTAGGGACAGCGTCTTTCCCTAACATGTTGGTTTAACAATCTCAATGGAGGTTCTGGCCAGCTCAAACCAACTCTCTCGGAGTAACTAAACCACCGGTTTAAACTCATTGCACGTTTAGAACCAGTGTCAAGCTGCATTGACAATAACCTGTCCAGCGTCTTTGGTGATGAGACCTGCCTCTGGAGATACTCTTGTCTCGGCAAGCATGATCTCTTACCGTAATTAGTATCCACAATACCGTCGGCCAAATCAAAATCTTCATCAACCGGATGAATAACATTGCAAGCAAACATATCTTCTACAACATCAGAAACTTCTTCGAATGGTTTAAACTTGGATGGAGAAGGAGGATCACTGTAACTTATGACCTTTAACTTGCTCGGTCGTATTCTGTTTAGAGCGTCACGTATAGCATTCTCCCATTTAGAAACAGGCTTGTCATCTTCAACACCAAAAATGTTTCCAGCATTCAGTGGAACAATTTCCTGAAGACTGAGAAGGAAAAAAATTGTAAAATGAAGAAAACATTGAAGTGAGGTTTGTTAATAATGTCCAAAACAAGACAGAAACATACCCAAGAACATAAATGTCAGCAGGTTCAATGGTATCTACCCAACCATCAATATCTAAGTCCTTTGGTGGAACTCTTCCTCCAACATTCCAAGTCCCAACACAGATTCTAGCTACATCAAAACATACACATTAAAGTTAAGACACAACACACAAAAGAGGTTATTGAAGACATCTCAAAAACTTAGAGAAAGAACCAAAGAACCTGACTGATTTGTTGTCCATATACTGAGTCCTAAATGTTTCTGAGTTCCTTCTTCTCAGCTCTGGTTGTCCATCTATAAACATTCCACAAATACAAAAATTGCAAAATGGTTCCTGATCTCAACAAAGATTTTTTTTCTTCTGAATATCAGGAGTTCGGGCCGAAACCCGTAATTCCCTCAGGTTCGAAACCACATCATGTAAAATTAGTTTCGTCCTATCAGTCACTCGAACTGAAGACCTCTGACACAATGGTCAAAGTCGTTTCCAACTGAACTAATGACCTCTGGTCTCAACAAAAATTTAATGTCAACAAAGATTTAAAGACATTAAAGAACTGAGACAAAGAGATCTAGATCATAATACCGTCATCATCAAGAAGAGCTTCTTCTATTCCTGAAACTCGAGATCATAACTTTTTATTTTTATTTTATATTAAATTTGAAATGCAATGAAACAGGGTTCAGACAGATTTGAGAAACCACTGACCTTCGGTTTCAGAATCTTCAGCACTATCACTGTCTTGTTGATCTTCATCGTCACTTTCAAAGGCAAGATCTGATTCAGTAGTGGGAATGTTAAACCATTTACGGAGAAGAAGGCGAGCTGAATAGAGCTGTAAGCACGATGATGAAGAAGCAGGAGAACAGCAGAGCGTAGCCCAACTCCTCTGCGAAAATTCCAAAATTAATAATGGAAAGAAACAGAGTAGAGAAGATGAGGAAAAATTGATGTACCTCTGTTCGCCGGAACTGTGATCTACCAGGCGACATTAGAGTTACGATATGTCGAATCAAAGACGAGAAGGTTGCAGAGAGGCTAAGGAAGGAGAGGGAGAAGACGGTTGAGGCATATTAACGACCATTGTTGAGAGAGAGAGAGAGAGAGCAATGATGATGATGATGCAGTGAAATGTTGGTTTTGACTTTTTGTAAATTTAAAAAAAAAAGTAAACGGAGGATGAAGTCGTGAGTAATCATATAATCTTCTGGAATCAACCGGCGTTTTGGATTGTATAAAGGCTAACGGTTTGACTCGCATTTTCTCGTAAATTGTGATGTGGCATTCGGATTTCTTTTGAGTTTTAGAATAAATTTTAGATCTTTCGATTAACAACAAACTAGATTCTAATCTGCGCGGTTGCGCGGATAATTTATATTTATATTTATAATTTATGTTCTTAAATTAAAATTATATATTTTAATGATATTTATATAATGAGTTATGTTAAATAACATGAGCCTTATTAAACGTACAAATGAAATAGGACGTAAAATAAGTTATGAAATTAAATTATGTTAAGCATAAATATAGGAGTTACATTGCTTGTAATTATCAAATTAAATCAAAGGAAAGATCTTTAGAGAGATTTTGTTTTAATATTATAGATAAGTAGTTACAATATATTTAATAGGTCCAATATAAATCATGCCACGGTATAGTTTAAATAAGACTCTGTTTTAATATAATAGATTTAATATGGTTAAAAGGTAAAAAAGATGGGAAATTGGGTTGAATAACCAAAAAAATAGAGCATAATAAACTATATAACCAAACAATAAAATATCTCTATTATTATTATAATATAGGGAAAATTGCATAAAAACCTTTAAAATAATACTTACTAGAACTTTAAACCTTGAAGTGTTTTCACTATCACTTTAAATTTTCAAATTGACATTTCTATTATAAAAAACATTCAAAGTAAAAATGTGACATGTTGAACAGATAAAACAAGTAAATAAAAATAATTATTTAATTAATTATATAAATAAAAATTTAGAAAATCGAAAAAATAATTTTAAACCTTGAAGTTTCAATCATCCGGTATTTACTTCTTTTACCAACCACCACCACCACAATTTTTAATTACCTTCTTCTACGTTGATTAACCACCACTACCATAATCTTTTATTACCACCACTGCAATCTTCAATTAGTAACAAAATCTGTATTGTTTACCCTATCACATGTATTTACTCTGGCCTCTTTCATATCAACACCACTTCTTCAATCACCATCACTTCCTCTTCTTCTTTTGTAACTTGTCACCGTAATCATCATCAACAACCACCTCAATCACTTGACCACTAACAGCATAGCCTCTACCACCACGCCAAGATCGCCACCAAATCTATAACTTTTGATATATCTTTTGTATCAACCACCGAAGAATCCTCGTAATCACCATCACTGCAATTTTAAAAGTTTGTCTATACTATTTTAATTTTGGACATACATAATATAGTACTTTTAGATCATTTGATAGTTTTATAGTATGTATTATACCATTTAGTTTTTTTCATTCTATTTATATTATCATTTTCAAATTCTTGTACGATGGAAGAGTTATGTTCACTTGAGTTATGTTCACTTGAGCGACCTATAATTTTGTTTTGTTGTTGTTTAATCTTCTACTAGATACGTATGATCGCTGGAAGCAATCTTAGATGTTGACCGAGTGAACAAAATTTACTCTATTGTATACTATTCTATTTGATAACTTCATTAATATATACTATACTATTTAATATGTTCTGTTTCATTTATTATTTTTGTAAACTTCTACTTCTTCAACATTCATCACTTTCTCTGTATTCACATCTAACATGTCGATTATCTCCACCATGGTCACCACCACAACCATATATAGTCACGTTTCTACGTCGTCTCTTATGTATCCATGAACAATGTCTCTTCCATAACCACCACAACGTATCACCACCACCGTAATCACCTCTACCATGGCCACCACCACCACAATCACCACCACCAGATCCGTAATCTTACTGCATATTTCGAATCTATAGTTGTTACCTACATAAATATCTCAAATTATATCCATCTTCACCATCTATGTGGTAATCGCCATGGCCTCCTCTACCGTCGTTCTTCTAAAATGAATTAATAGCGTTGATATATTGTGAATATTTTCTTATTCTATATCACCGACAACTAGGTTAAAAAGGACAAAACCAGGAAAAGAAGAAGAAAATATTGTATAATCTATTTTTTCATTAGTATAGCTATATTCTTAATTTTATTTAGAATATGGTTATTTGGCAAATTGACCCTAAGAGATTTCATTTGTATTTGACCAAAATAATCTATTTATTTATAATAAAGCACGAACATAAAATGAGGAAAAGAATAAAACGAATGGAAAGGCAAAGACAATAAAATAGACGTGAGTCTGTGTAAGAACTGGGCGTCTAATTCTCTTTCTCCTCCATCCTCTTTCTTTAGTCTTCTTTCTATTTTATGAAGATTTCTTCCACCTTTTTTCTATTGAGAAGAAGAAACATGGATTCTGGAAGAAGAGTTATCCCATATACGGAAATGCATTCACGAAAACCCATCCACGACAATGTATTCACACAATCATTGAAGGCAAGAAAAGCCATTTGAATTAAAAGAGCTGTTGGGGACTTGTCATATCAGTCTTAATTGTTGAGATTATTTATCTGTACCATCCCTTGATATATACTTAGGTGTAGACTATAAGAAAAGATTAAGGGAATAAGGTTTTCCTTCTTTAATCTCTCTCTTTTACAAACAACTTTCTACACTCTCTCTCTTTACTTTTTGGATTCACAACTCCCTCTCTCTCTCTTGTTCTTGGGTTGTTCATCCTTGTTACTTATTTTCTAACATGGTATCAGAGCTTCTAAACTCCTAAACATTTATCTCCTTTGGAAAATTCATTTTGCTTACCTCATTTCTTTACTTACTTAGTTTACTTTCTCAATACTCTTGAAGAACTCTTTTTATCCACTGATAATAAATATGTTCTTGCAAGTCCTATTCATTTCTTTGGAAGTCCTCACTTTGATCTGTCCATTATTTTTATCTTAAGAGAGTACACTTAATTTCTTCTTGGTTTCTCTAGAATCCAGCTTTCAAAATTCAAATTTCCACTCAGTTCACTCTTTTACCCGCTGGATAATAGCAAATCAAAATGCAGCAGAACAAACTAGTGATCATTTCGGTTACTCTTAAGGGGTTAAACTACCTTCTCTGGTCAAGATTGACCAAGACATCCCTTGGTGGAAGAGGTCTATGGGAGCACATCACTTCAAGTGAAGCACCAAGACAAATCATTCAAAGAGAAGATGGCCAGGATATTGTAGTGACAAATGAAGGTAAATAGGGTCAAGAGGATCTTATGGTGCTGTCTGTCTTGCAAAGCTCACTTGATACTCCTATTATGGAGGCTTATTCATACTGTGAAACAACGAAGGAGTTGTGGACACCTTACAAAAGGTTTATGGCAACACTTCACACTTGAGCAGAGTCTTTGAAGTAAATAAAGCAATCAATAACCTACATCATGAGGATATGGAGTTCACCAAGCACTTTGGGAAGTTCAGATCACTATGGGTTGAACTTGAGATGATGAGGCCAATCACCACTGATCTAGCTACTCTCAATGAGAGGTGTGAACAAGATAAATTATTTGGGTTGCTCCTTACTCTCAACCCAGTCTACAATGTTGTATCAAACATATCTTGAGAGATAAGGAGCTTCCAAGTCTGGATAATGTGTGTGCTGAGCGTCACAAGAAGCAAGGCTCAGATGGGTTGTTTGGTGGCAAAGGCAAGTTGTTTATGGCTAGCAAGGCTGAGAAAGTGGAAGCTGCTGCAGCAAACAAGGCGGCTTATAACAAGAGATGATAGGCGTGTGACTTGTGAATATTGCAAGAAGCAAGGCCACTCCAAGAATAACTGCTTGATCCTCCATCCTCACCTCAGATCACCTTCAGCATCCAAGTTTAGCCAAGCTAGAGCTCATTAAGCCGTGCACAACAATGAGGCTGGAAAGGCTATGGTGTCTACTTCTCATGTTGTGGAAACTACTTCTCAGCTTCCTAATGATGATGCTTTCATCTGCAAGTCATACATTGAAGCTCTTATCAAAGCACTCAATGCAAACTTTGGTAACATTAATAGTAAATGTTTAAATACATTACAAAACTGCTAAACCATTGATTGTAAATTTAGGAGCATCACATCATATGATTAAGGATTCTAGTCTAGTTAGCAATATAGAACTTTCTTTAGGTGATGTCATGATTGCAAATGATATAAAATACCTAGTAGAGGTATAGGGAACCTGAAACTGTTGAAAAAGAGTCTAAAGCATTTTACATGCCAACCTTTGCAATTAACTTACTTTCAGTTAAAAAGACCACTATTGATCTGAGTTGCAAGGTTATTTCCAGTCCTAATGTGGTTCACTTTCAGGATATTGAGACTATTAAGATGCTTGGAAAGGGTGTGAGCAAAGGGGACTTGTATGTGCTTGAAGACACCAGCCTTAAATATGTTTTACCTACTGTCTTTAGTTCCATTCCTATTTTAGTTAATGATGTATTGTGACATGCTAGATTAGGTCACCCTCATTCTCGTGCCTTAGGATTGATATTGCCTAATTTATCTTTTTAGAAATAAAAATTGTGAAGCTTGTATTCCTAGCAAACGTTGCAAGTCAGTTTTTACTAAATCTATGACTATTTATGAGCATTGCTTTTGATCTTGTGCACTATGATGTTTGGACAGTGCCTTGTGTATCTAGAGAAAACCATAAGTACTTTGTCACCTTCATATATGAAAATAGAAATATACTTGGCTAACTTTGATTCAATCTAAAGATAGAGTATTAGAAGCTTTCATCAACTTTCATAACTATGTATCTAACCATTTCAATGTCAAGATCAAAAATTTTAGGTTATATAATGGTGGGGAATACACAAGTCATGCCTTCAAACATTACTTAGCAAAAAATGTAATCACCCATCAAACAAGTTGCCCTTATACATCACAACAAAATAGGGGGAGGGGAGGCTGAAAGGAAGAATATACATCTTATGGAGGTTGCAAGAAGCATGATGTTCCACACCAATGTTCCAAAGATATTTTGGGGAGATGTTGTGATTTCAGCATGCTATCTCATCAATAGAATTCCAACCAAGATCCTCCAATATGCCTCACCCTTTCAGGTACTAAACAAAATTACACTGCCTATAGATCATTTGCGTGTGTTTGGGTATGTTTGCTATGTCTTGACATCAGGTGAGCAGAAAATCAAACTTGAAGCCAAGAGTGTCAAGATAATGTGCATTGTATACTCTCACACATAGAAGGGGTATAAGTGCTAGTACCAGAGTCAAGAAGGGTTCTGATCTCAAGAGATGTGAAGTTTGTGGAATCCAAGGGATACTATAATGAGAAGAGTTGGGAAAATCTTAGAGATCTCTCACATGGACCCTTCGATAGGGCAAACAATCTGAGAATCATTCTAGAAAGCCCTAGAATCAGTCACCCTAAGGAGAAATCATGGGATCTTTTACTCCCCACAAAACTAAAGAAGCAGTCCATCCTGATCATGAAGAGGGAAATCAACCTGAATCACAAGCTGTTTACGAAGAAGTTATCCACGAAGAAGCTGTCCACTAAGAAGTTATCCATGAAGAATATGCCTACAAAGAAACTATCCACGAATCAGATGTCCACGATCAAGATAAAATGCAAGAAGAAATTCAACAATTAAGGAGGAGTAAAAGGGTAAATAAACCATCTCAGTGGGTAAACACCAAAGCATACTTCAACAATAGTGTAGTCGTTCATCCTATAAAAACAACATGTTCTTTGGCACACTACCCTGAAGTACATTTTGTTTTCATTAGTTAATTGGATCAAGAATAAATCCCAAGGTCCTATGAGGAAACAATGGAGCTTGAAGAGTGGAGAGACTCTGTTGGGAATGAAACAAATGATATGGTGGCTAATGACACTTGGTATGAAGTTGAGCTTCCAAAAGGGAAGAAGGCACTAACAAGCAAGTGGGTGTTCACTATCAAGTATTTGGCAAATGGAAAGATGGAGAGGCGCAAGAATAGGCTGGTTGCAAGAGGATTCACTCAGACATATAGAGAGGATTATGTGGATACCTTTGTACCAGTAACAAAGCTTCACATGATAAGAATAGTTCTTTCACTGACTACTGACTTGGATTGGGAGTTGTGGCAAATGGATGTGAAGGATGATTTCCTTCAAGGAAATTAGAGGATGAAGTCTATATGTATCCACCTCCTGGTTTAGAACATCTAGTCAAGCCAAGGAATGTGTTGAGACTAAAAAGGCCATTTACGGACTGAAGCAATCACCTAAAGCTTGGTAACACAAGCTAAGCACAACCTTGAATGGAAGATGGTTTAGAAGATCAGAAGCTGACCCCACACTCTTTACTCTCTCTAGCCAGCAAGGTACTATAGTCATTCTTGTGTATGTCGATGATATCATCATCACAAAAAGTGACAAGGAAGGTATTCTCTATGTATCTAGCCAGCAAGGATTGGGAGTTGTGGCAAATGGATGTGAAGGATGATTTCCTTCAAGGAAATTAGAGGATGAAGTCTATATGTATCCACCTCCTGGTTTAGAACATCTAGTCAAGCCAAGGAATGTGTTGAGACTAAAAAGGCCATTTACGGACTGAAGCAATCACCTAAAGCTTGGTAACACAAGCTAAGCACAACCTTGAATGGAAGATGGTTTAGAAGATCAGAAGCTGACCCCACACTCTTTACTCTCTCTAGCCAGCAAGGTACTATAGTCATTCTTGTGTATGTCGATGATATCATCATCACAAAAAGTGACAAGGAAGGTATTCTCTCTACTAAAGTGTTTTTTTTAATCTACTTTTGATATCAAAGATTTGAGTGAGTTAAAGTATTTTCTAGGGATTGAGATATGCCTCTCTAAAGAGGGGATATTCTTATCTCAAATAAAGTACACTCTTGATTTGTTGAGTGAGGCACGAAACCTTGGAGGAAGAATAGCCAAAATTCCTCTTGAAGATGGTTATAAAGTATTGTGTGAGGGGGAGTTTGAAGATAAGTCATTTGAGGATATCAAGTTATATAGGAGAATGGTTGCGAAAGTGATATACTTAACCAATACAAGACCAAGCATCTGTTTTGCAGTGAATCAAGTGAGTCAGCACATGCAAATTCCAAAGTTCACCATTGGATTATGGTGGAAGGATCATGAGGTACTTCAAAGAGGCTCCGGGTCAAGGTGTTGGGATGGGTCGCAGTAGAAGCACTGAGATTGTGGGCTATTTGTGATGCTTATTGGGCTTGTGATAGAGTAGATAGGAGGTCTACAACATGATATTGCACTTTCATTGGAGGAAATTCGGTTACTTGGAAGAGTAAGAAGCAGAAGTTGGTATCATGTCTAAGTGTTGAGGCAGAGTATAGAACAATGAGAAAGCTTACTAGTGAACTCATTTATATCAAGAACATGCTGAAAGACTTAGGCATAGAGACAACAACACTAGTCACAATGCATGTGATAACCAGGCGGCTATTCATATAGCTTCAAACTTAGTGTTTCATGAGAGGACATAGCACATTGAGGTGGATTGTCACAAAGTGAGAAAAGTTGTGGAGCAACATATCATATTACCTTGCTACACAAGAAGTGAAGATCAACTAGCTGACATCTTCACCAAAAGAGCAAGCACCAAAGTATGTGAGTTCATCCATCCAAGGTTGGGAATCATGGATATGTCTAGATCATGATCCTCTTGGCCATGAAGTATCTACTATTTTTTCTTAGTGTTGTTTTGTCCCATTGTTTTTTTTCACACTAAGGGTTTAATGAGGGATGTCTTCATGGTGTTCTAAGCTTAACCATACCTTATGGCTAAACTTGAGGGGGAGTATTGAGAAGAAGAAACATAGATTCTAGAAGAAGAGTCAACTCATCCATGAAAATGCATCCACATAAACCCATCCACGGCAATGTATCCACACGACCGTTGGAGGCAAGAGAAGCCATTTGAATTAAAAGAGCTATTGGGGACTTGTCACAAATTGTTAATATTACTTGTTTGTACAATCCCTCTATATATACTTAGGTGTGGACTATGAGAAAAGATTAAGGGAATAAGATTTTCCTTCTTACTCTCTCTCTCTCTTACAAACAACTTTCTACACTCTCTCTCTTTACTTTCTGGATTCACAGCTCCCTCTCTCTCTTGTTCTTGGGTTATTCATCCTGGTTACTTATTTTCCAACATCCTCGAATGACCATCCATACACCATCATTATCTTTTATGTAGCCTCCAGCGGGTTGGTGACAGTTACCTTCTTCACAACCCCTATACTCCATGTGTCGCCATGCTGAACTGTCCCGTCTTCGTGTGTTGTCTGAGGTCATGTGATTGAGTCGGAGAGTGAATGGTCCTTTGTTTGGAAATGGGCTAAGGGGCTTTCATCTTCCTATAGGACTTCATATCCTTCTGGAATGAGACAATTCAGGGACTGTACGAATCCAACCTAGGTTGCACGGGACATTAAGTTGGTGCCATCTCACGTACCGGTATCGGCGGGGTGACGAGTACGTCACGGGTACTGCTAGGAAATGTCCCGACATGTCTCGGGTAAGGCACAAACATCAACAACTTGACGAGACGGCTTTGCTGAGAACGGAGATGTCTCAGAGACATTTCGAGAATGAATATACTGTTGACCTAAGCTTGTAGATAACTTAGGATATAAGTAATCCTAATGAGATAAGGATTAGGAATATATAAAAAAGATATTTCCTATTGAGTTTAGGAATTTATATTTTACTATATAAAGAGATACCATGATGTGGTATAACTTAATGAGTTTTGAGAGTTTGTGATTTAGAAGTTTAAGGTTTTTGAGTGTTTCCTTAAAGAGATTAATAAAAGTGAGTTCTTGAGAATATCGATCTTGGTTCTAAGTGTTCTAAGTTTCAATAATTGGTATCAGAGCATTATTGAAATCAAAAGGAGAACACATAAGAATCGAAATCTTTGTGAGGAGATAGAGAGACCATGGGAGACTTGATTACAACGAAACCAAAGGATAAAAGCCTGCACTCCATACAATTTCCAATGCTTACTACAACGAACTACACGGTATGGAGCATGAGAATGAAGGTGGCACTACAAGTTCATAAGGCTTGGGAAGTAAGAGAATCTGGATCAGAAGATTTTGAACAAAACACAAGGGCTCGAGCATTACTTTTCCAATCAATTCCGGAAAGCCTACTTTTGAATGTAGGAAATCTTGAGACTGCAAAAGAAATTTGGGAAGCGATAAAAATCAGGCATGTGGGAGCTGATAGAGTCCGTGAGGCGAGACTACAAACCCTTATGGATGACTTTGGAAAGCTGAAGATGAAAGACGCAGAGACAATCGAGGAATTTTCAGGAAGATTATCAGAGATTTCTTCAAAATCAGTAGCTCTTGGAGAAGTCATCGATGAACCAAAACTTGTAAAAAAATTCTTGAGCAGCCTTACAAAGAAAAAATACATCACCATTATAGCTGCACTTGAACAGGTTCTAGACCTAAACACGACAAGTTTTGAAGACATCGTTGGGAGATTGAAAGCTTATGAAGAGAGGATTCAAGTTGATGATCAAGATGAGGACCAAGGAAAACTCATGTACGCCAATACCGATTCACAATCATACCAAGAGAACAATAACAGAAACAGAGGACGAGGTGGACGGTTTGGTAACAGAGGAAGGGGACGTGGAAGATATAACAATCAACAAGACTGGAAGCAAGGAAGAGATACTTCGCGTGTAGTATGCTTTCGTTGTGATAAGACTGGTCACTATGCCTATATGTGTCCAGATCGATTGCTTAAGCTACAAGAAACACATGAGACTGAAGAACAGAGTACACATGAAGCCGATGAGTTGATGGTGAACGAGGTTATTTACCTCAATGAAGAGAATGTGACACCAAGCAAGTTTGAAGCACACACCGACAAGGATGATGTCTGGTATCTAGACAATGGAGCTAGTAATCACATGTCAGGTAATCAAGATTACTTTACAACACTTGATAAGAAAATCACAGGGAAGGTGAGATTTGGGGATGACTCTCGTATAGACATCAGAGGAAAGGGTTCGATTCGTTTCATAACAAAGGATGGAAAGAAGAAGATACTTTCTGGTGTCTATTTTATACCAGATTTAAGGAGCAATATCA
Organism: Moricandia arvensis; assembly: GCA_905132765.1. NCBI lineage: Eukaryota > Viridiplantae > Streptophyta > Magnoliopsida > Brassicales > Brassicaceae > Moricandia > Moricandia arvensis. The sequence goes on from CAJHQP010001605.1 coordinate 28,398, forward strand.
TCAGCCTTGGACAAGCTACAGAGGCTGGGTGTGATATACTAATGAAAGATGAGTTCTTAACACTTTATGATCGTGATGGCAAACTACTAGTGAAAGCAACCAGGTCCAAGAACCGCCTATACAAAGTCACTATGGAAGTCGATACTACTAAGTGTCTCCAGCTCGAGAAGTTGGATGAATCAAGTACATGGCATGCAAGACTTGGGCACATATGCCGAGAAGCTATGCAATCCATGATGAAGAAGGAGACAGTTGCAGGTATACCCAAATTAGTGGTGGAGAAAGAGACTTGTACGTCCTGCCTATTGGGAAAACAGACACGGAAGAGCTTCCCAAAGTCAACAATGTTTCGTGCATCAGAAACTCTTGAGCTTGTTCACGGTGATCTTTGTGGACCAATCTCACCAGCAACAGCTGCACGAAACAGGTACATATTTGTGTTGATTGACGATCATACACGTTATATGTGGTCGATTCTATTGAAGGATAAAAGCGAGGCATTTGGAAAATTCAAAAGTTTCAAGAAACTTGTTGAACAAGAAACTGGAAACACAATCAAAACATTCCGAACTGATAGGGGTGGTGAGTTCACGTCACAAGTTTTCCAAGACTTCTGTGACCAGAATGGTATAAAACGCCATCTAACTGCACCATACTCACCTCAACAAAATGGGGTCGTTGAGAGACGCAACCGTACACTATTGGAGATGACTCGTAGTATCATGAAACATATGAATGTGCCAAACTACCTGTGGGGAGAAGCGGTGAGACACTCGACATATCTCATTAATAGAGTTGCAACGAGAACCTTAAAGTTTTAAACTCCGTATGAAAGCATGAAGAAGAAGAGACCCAATGTCGAACACTTGCGCATATTTGGCTGTGTTTGTTATGCTAAAGCTGATGCATCACAACTCTGAAAGTTAGATGATAGATCAAGGGAGCTGGTACATCTCGGAATTGAGCCTGGTACAAAAGCATATCGCTTATACGATCCAAAACAGAGAAGAATAGTGGTGAGTAGAGATGTTGTTTTCAATGAAAACAGTAGGTGGAAGTGGAACACAACAGAGAAAGATTCTTATGAGCCTAATAGGATCACGTTTCCATCCTTAAGTGATAAAGAAGAAGAGGATACAAGCGAAGAAGAAAGAAATGGTAGTTAGAAAGAAGAAGAAGAAGATATCAGTGAGACTGAAGATTGTGAAACCGAAGAACAACCCATCTTGAGAAGATCTACCAGACAGACTAGTAAACCAAGTTATCTAGATGACTACGTCTTGGTGTCCGAAATTGAGGAGACAGAACGTATACTTCTTCTTCTCAATGAGGAGCCATGGGACTGGAATGAGGCAAAGACAATGAAAGAATGGAGAGACGCGTGTGAAGATGAGATTATCTCCATCAAGAAAAATAAAACCTGGACGCTTGTGGAATTACCAGCAGGATGCAAAGCAATTGGGTTGAAATGGGTATTCAAGGTAAAACGTAATGCAGACGGGAGTGTTAACAAATTCAAAGCTAGACTTGTCGCAAAAGGTTACGTGCAGAGACATGGTATTGACTTCGAGGAAGTATTTGCTCCTGTGGCAAGGATAGAGACTGTACGAGTGATCATTGCTCTTGCTGCATCACACAACTGGGAGATACATCACCTTGATGTAAAAACAACTTTTCTCCATGGTGAGTTGAAAGAGGAAGTATTTGTCTTGCAACCTGAAGGTTTTAAAGTTAAGGGAAGTGAACACAAGGTTTATAAGTTACATAAAGCTCTCTACGGGTTAAAACAAGCTCCAAGAGCTTGGAGCATCAAGCTTAACCAGATCCTTAAAGAGCTCGGTTTCACGAAGTGTTCTAAAGAAGCTTCTCTGTTTCGACGGAAGACTAAAGACTCGATCCTTCTTGTAGCTGTTTATGTGGATGATTTACTTGTTACAGGAACAAGTTTAGATGACATAAAAGACTTCAAACTGGAGATGGGAAGCAAATTCGAGATGAGTGATCTTGGAAAACTAAACTACTATCTTGGGATTGAAGTGATACAAGTTAAAGGTGGAGTGGTGCTGAAGCAAGAGAGATATGCGGCTAAAATAGTAGAAGAAGCAGGAATGAGTGAGTGTAACTCTGTCCATATACCAATGGATCCCGGGTTGAAGTTATCAAAGGCTCTAGAGGAAAAGACGATAAACGAGAAGAAGTTTAGGCGTAACATTGGGTGCCTCCGATATCTTATTCATACCAGGCCAGACCTAGCACAGTGTATTGGTGTGCTATCTCGTTATATGCATGATCCGAGGGAATCACATGGTGTTGCTTTGAAACAAGTTCTACGATACCTCAAAGGAACATGTTCCTTTGGTTTGTTCTACGGTAATAATGGAAAGAAAGAACTCGTGGGCTATAGCGACAGCAGTTACAATGTAGATCCAGATGATGGAAAGAGTACTACAGGGCATGTCTTTTATCTTAATGGCTGTCCAGTCACTTGGTGCTCACAGAAGCAGGAGATCGTTGCATTGTCCTCTTGCGAAGCTGAGTTCATGGCTGCCACTGAGACAGCAAAACAAGCATTGTGGTTGCAGGAATTACTTGGCGAAATCACAGAAGATGGAGTTGGAAAGGCAGTCATTCGGATTGATAACAAATCTGCAATAGCTCTCACAAGAAACCCGGTGTTTCATGGGCGAAGTAAACACATACACACAAGGTTCCATTTCATAAGAGAGTGTGTTGAGGATGGGCTTGTAACCGTTGAGCATGTGGCTGGAAACAAGCAAAAGGCTGATATGCTTACTAAAGCACTTGGGAGAATCAAGTTCAAGGAGATGAGGGAGCTTGTTGGTGTTAAAGATATGTCCAAAGATAACCTCAAGCTTAAGGGGGAGATTGTTGACCTAAGCTTGTAGATAACTTAGGATATAAGTAATCCTAATGAGATAAGGATTAGGAATATATAAAAAAAGATATTTCCTATTGAGTTTAGGAATTTATATTTTACTATATAAAGAGATACCATGATGTGGTATAACTTAATGAGTTTTGAGAGTTTGTGATTTAGAAGTTTAAGGTTTTTGAGTGTTTCCTTAAAGAGATTAATAAAAGTGAGTTCTTGAGAATATCGATCTTGGTTCTAAGTGTTCTACGTTTCAATATATACCGTATCCCATGTTTCGGTGTTGCTTAGCCACGAGGAATATTAGAAAGGAGAAAAAAGAAAATAAAATTTAAAATTTTAATTGAAGGTAAATCTCCAAATAGTCCTTTTAATTTTTTTTGTCATAAAATATACCTCAAAATAATGATTGAAATAGATTTTTTTTATTGAAAATTTTAATATTTTTTTATTTAAATCTCACATGCAAAACTCTACCCCATAATTCTAAACGCTAAGTTTAGATTAGTTAATCCAATGAGTATAAATATATATTTACACTCTTTAATAAAAATCTCTCAAATAGTCCTTCTTAAAAATTTTATCATAAAATAGACTTAAAAATAATGATTGAAATAGACCTTTTTATATTGAAAATTTTAATATTTTTTTCAATTTAAACCTTACCTCCAAAACTCCACCTCATAACTCTAAACCTTAAGACTAGATTAGTTAATCCAAGAAATATATATATATATATATATATATATATATACATATATATATTTACACTCTTTAATAAAAATTATTTTTATTTTTTTCTTTTCATTAAAACTATTTTTGTTACAAAAAATTTAAAAGAAATTATCCTAAGATATTTCTCTTTAATTAATTGTCTTTTTATCTTTTGTGCCTCCTCGCTTTAATATTGGTTATTTTCTCTACGCCAAGTTACTATGCCAAGTTACTTAAGGGGAAATAATACATTTTGCCTTTGTGTCATCTTCCTGATCTTTTTATCCAGACGATAAACAACACACATGCCTCCTCTCTGTTTTCTTCTTGTCTTTTCTTATCTTCAATGAAGTTTTGTTTTGTCGCTTTCTTTTGCATTATACTTAGATGTATGTCTAGTGGTTTGAACATAATGGATTGGTTGATTGATCATTTCTGTATTGGTCGCATAACTACTAGATTATTAGTTATTCTGTTGTTTTCTAAATATTTTAAAAAACTGTTAAATCTTTTTTTTCAACAAACGGCTATTCTATTACTCAAACTTGAGGTAGTCTAGGCAGCCTGACCGGAATAAAACAACCAACAAAACAAATGTTTCTATGAAATAAACGTGCAAATTGTTAAATCTTATGCGAGAGGTTTTAATAATTTGATATATACTTATTTTTACATTATATATATTATTGCCGTCTATATGCCGTATTTGTATGTACGAATTTTAAGTTTGTTGTTTCCCCATCCCCACTTCCGTCCTAGTTTGCGGTCCCATGCAGCTTAGAATCCAACACAGATGATTTTTTATCTTCACACATCATATTCTTAAGAGAAGGATTTGAATTTAGATTGTTATGAGATCCTCTTTCCGATCTAAATTGGATTAAAATCAGTTGTGTTCGATTTTTTGTTGGTGATCCTCACTAGAATCTTTATGAGGGCTAGCAGAGAGAGAGATAGAAAGAAAAGTAGGAAAAAGGAGATAGTTTTAATTAGTTAATGAATTTGGAGGTTTTATGTATTTGTTTATATTTTCATTTATGATTATTGTGAAACAACATAATCTCAAGTAGAAGATTAGTGAGTGTAGTTGGTACATAGAAATGAAAACAAAAAGAAACCATATTCGGTAACATAGATGTTGCCAATATATGTGTTTATTTCCTTCTCTGCTTACCCATTGGAATGTAATCTCTTGAAACTATTGAATCCACCATCTGATTTCACGTGTATCCAGTTGTATGCAGCAAAATGAAGAAGTTTCCCGTTGATAACATCAATAGCTTTCTTGCAGTCACTTTCTATGATTACTTTGGTATAGCCTTGAGTCCAACAATGTTGAATTGCCATTAAGATAGCTTGTAGTTCGCTTCCCATTGCGGTACTAACCTTTTTGCCCCTAGCTTGTACTGATCCTTTGTATTGACCTAATGCATTATGACACACCTCCGTAACTTTGTTGAGAAATGAACCATCTACATTGCATTTCATCTTACTATTTGGCGGCAGCGTCCATTTGTTTCCTCCAGCATTGATTACTGCAATGTTTGTTTGACATAATATGCTCCATTCCTTTTTTTTCAACTCCACTTCTTTCCATTCTTGTGCATCACTTTTGCATATTCAAGGCTACCTTCCAATGTATATTTTTTTGTTGGAAGATTATTTTATTTCTGCTTTTCCACAATTCCCATAATACCCATATAGGAAGTTTCTGAAAGTGAGTGAATCGGACCGAAGAAGAAAACATTAAGCAAGTATTGACCTTCTCCTCAAATGTCACACTAGGATCATCAAAAATAGGATTGGCAACTCCTAATGCTCTCCAGATCTGTTTCGCGTAAATATAATAAAAACAAATGCTCCTCTATTTTTGCTTCAATGTAACACCTATGAAAAATAGTATTGTTTGTAACACGTTCTTCTGAGATTATTTTCCGTTGAAAAACTTCTAGATAAAATTCTCCATAAGAAATGATGTATTTTAGAAGGAAATTTAGTCCTCCATACTTTTTTCTTTAAGATCACATCACCACATGTTGGAGGAATGGAGTTATTATCCAGAAAGTGTGTAGCTATCTAGTAGCCTCGAGTTGACTGTATAGATTTCATCTTCGTTGTAGTGCCAACCAACCAAATCCTACTTAGCTTTGGAGCTAATTTTAGTGTTACAATTCTCTCAAAATCCTCATCAACAACTTCTTCTCTAAGTTTCTATATATTCCAACCTTGTCCACTGACCTCTACAAAACATTGGACCTTAGAATCAAGTTTAACTTCACCTCTTGAACGTGGTGGCCGTGGAGGATGTAACTGCAACCAAGGGTCTGTCCACATATTTGTGTGTGAACCATCACCAATAACATGTCTCATTCCTTTGGTAATGAGATCTTTACCATATATAATGACTTCCAAGCATCTGATGATTTTTTTTTCAAAGTAGCCGTCAATATATTTCCATCTGGAAAATACTTTCTTGTAGGACTCTTGACATAAGGTAATTGTGGTTTTGAATTATTCTCCATAATTTTTTTGCCAACAAGGCGTGATTCAAAGTCCCCCTTCCCTCTTTGGAATACACACTTTTTTAGCTATACCAATGCAATCCTTTCTTATCACATGAGCTACACCAAAACCGCGCTAATACACCATTGATCTCATCACAAACTTCCTTTGGCAGATGGAAAATATTCATAGAAAAGATAGGCATTGCAAGAGCTACTGCTTTGAGTAAAAAATTATTTCCTTCATGTGAACGGTGTATTTGCATCTTTGTGCAACTTGTTTAACCTTGTTGATGATATACTCAAACATCTCACTCTTTTTGGAACCAAATTTTTTTACATATCCTGCCTTCATTATAAATCCCTAACACATTCCTCATTCTTGCTTTCACTTACAAGTGTTATAAAAGACTTACTAAAATTAAATGATTGTCCTGACACTGCCTCATACATATTGAAGATATCCTTAAGTTTCTTTGCAGTTTTCATATTCTCCAATGAGAAGAATAATGAGTCATCTGCAAATAAAAGATGGTTGACTGGAAGAGCCTAGAGAGCAATTTTAACACCCAAAAGAGAACGATCTTCCATTGCTCTCATCATTATATGAGACAAGACCTCAACATAAAGAAGATCTCCTTATCTTATTCCTCTTTCAGGTAATATATATCCCTTTGCTTTCTCATTGATCATGACTGAATAGCTGACAGTAGTAACATAATCCATAATCCATTGTATCCACTTGTCTCCAAACCCCATACACTTCATTGCTTCTTTTAAAAAACCCCATTCAAGTCTATCATAAGCCTTTGTTATATCTGTCTTGACAGCCATGTAGGAATTAGCTTGCGTTTCCTTGACTTCATACTATTGAAATATTTCATGAGCCACAACAATATTGTGTGAAACCATTCTGCCAGGAATAAAAGCATTCTGATATTCTGAGACAATATGTGGTAGATGTGTTTTTAGCTGATTAACCAAAACCTTAGATATGATCTTATAAGAAACATTGCATAGATAAATGGGAAGAAATTACTCCATACCAAAGGGCCTTTGGTATGAGACATAGATTGGTATGGTTGTGTTGTTGATCCAAACTTCCGGTTAAAAAAAGTCCTTAACGTCCTGCAATACGTCAAGGTTAAAATCAGGCTAGAAATTTTGGTAGAAGATTGCTGAATAAAATTCTGGTCTAGGAGCTCTATGATATGCGTGTTTTTAGTGTTCTAGCAGAGTATAAATATCCTAAACAATTAATTGTCAAATTAATCTTAGTCTTAACACACAAATATTACTCTTGCCAAAAGAGATCAAGTGTAGTAACAAGGGATCAAATCCATAGAGAGCACATAATAGATTTCTTATTTCAAAAGATTAAGTTAGGTGAATTATATATATTGGTGGCAAACAATCAGTTAAAGAAATATTCCTTATCAAGAAGTAGAGATGCAATATAGAAATATGCTAATAATATAAATATGGAAATATTCTAATAATACAAATATGGAAAAATGCTAATAATGCAAATATGAAAATATTCTAATAAACTAACTTGATGATGTAAATATGTTAGATCTAAGGTTTCAAGCCTAATGGATTATAGTAGATAGGAAGCACATGTATGTAAATATACTAGAACTCAAATATTATCTATTATGATCTTTTTAACTCCAACTCTCGTATGCGAGCAAAAGAAAAGACCATCGATCGATGGCTATGGCCTTATGTCGATCGACGGTGAAATCAGAAGAAATTGTGAACGAGATTTGATAAGTCAACCAGACTTATTAGACCAGCTCTCTCGCATGCACCTAACAGCTTAGTTCAATGGAGTCTATTCTGGCATAGAACCTACTCTCGTAGTCGTCCATGTCCTACTTCGAGATCCTAGTTAACTATTTTAGAATGCAAGCATTAAGCACAACTCAATTGATGTATTAACGTAACCTAGCAATCCTAATTTTGGGCTAAACCATAATTGCTAGCATTCAACCCTAAATCTAGTTGATGACTACTCAAGCATAATCAAAGAAAGAACAATAGTCTGAATAAAATGCATAAATAAAATATTGGGGTTCTAATAACATATCTCCCTAAGGAGTTATGAATCTTCTCCCTTAAAAACCTAGAACTATAATAAAACTTTTCTTAGTCTAACATGCACTTGCACACTCTGCATGCTTTCAATACATAAGCATAAATATAAAAACCCTAAAACTTAGGTCAAAACTCATCCAGGGCATTCTTGTTATTTGTCTTCTAAACTTGGGCTTTTCAATCGGCTGTCTGCGAGTTGGACATCGATCAATGGCAAGTGTGCAACATCGATCGACCTTGGTCTTTTATCATCGGTCAACTCCAAGGTTGTGTTGTCAATTGACGACAGTCTTGTACTTCGACTCCTCAAATAGTTAGCTACGGATTCTTCTCCTCTAAATGCTCCAAAAGATCCAAGTATCTCCATATATCTCCAAAAAGTTCTTGGGCCTGTAAATACTTCAAGACATATCCTAGACACACATAATAGACCCTAAATAGAGCCTATAACATGGCTTAAAACTGGTAATAAATAGGCTATATCAACTCCCCCAGACTTAACCTTTTGCTTGTCCTCAAGCAAACTAAGCATGTGAAAGAGGTTTTGAAAAGCAGAGACTCACATAATGTCTAAGTATAATTGTGACCTTACTTTGTTGCAACCACATCCTATCAAGTCAATCACAGAGAAACATTATATACCTTATCCTAGTATAGCAACTAAATCTAGTCTACCAACAACTTAGCAAATACTAGTTTGACTCACTCCTCTACTGATTTTATTTCTTTGTATAAAATAAAAGTGTAAGTTTTACTTTGGGAGTATCGATCAAAGGACACATGGACTCTACCTCTGTAAGTATCTGAACAACTACGCACAAAGTCTTCTCTAATTCATTTCCTCCCCCTTTTCTCTTTGAATATTTTTAGATCTCAAACTTAATGGACAATGATGTTGATACAATCCATCTTGTCATCTCGTTTTCGATTTTCCTCTTCTTTTTTTAAAAAAAAATTTTCTTTTGCTTTTTGGGCAAAGTTGTAGGTGAATAGTAGGGTCATCTGTAACTTACCTACCCTTCACTTCCAACAATGTGTGATTGTTCCTCCGAATTAGAATAGTGGTTGGTCATCAGTAATGTACCTACCCCTCTGCATCTCGGGAAGTCATCTCAATCTTTTAAGCTATTAGGTAGATGTTGAAGAGAAAGAGAGAAGGGAACCAAAGGTGCAATGACTTGTACCTACAGACTTGCATAAAGAATCCAATCCAGTGTATACCAAGCCCCAAAACAAGCAGATAATGTCAGGATTAGTGTTGGAAATTAGTTTCGGTTCCTTCAAACTTTCTAAGCACGTGTGATATAGTGACAAAGTGATCCACTTTGGTATCTCTAGTAATCTCATCAACAACCTTCTAAAAATGATGCTAAAATGTGGTTAGTCAATAATAAATCTTGATCATAATCTCCTTCTTGACTCAATAAAACTTTTTTGAAAAACTTATATATATATATAGCAAATAAAACTCAAAACAAATCAACTAGCATTAACGAACCTCTGGTTAGGAAAATATTAAAGCATAAGTAAATAGTATAAGTAGAATACTCGATACCAGACTTTGTAAAAGAGTATCGACCGATGGTAGGTGTTGTGGTCGATCGATGTCGCGATCGAATGTCAATTGATGGTGCCTCTGTGGTGTCGATCGATGGTGGACTCAAACAATCTATAAAACAAAGTAAAACTCGAAATAAATAGTAGTATAAGTAAAAATGAAATAAAGACTTACTAAAAAGTGGGTTGCCTCCCACTCAGCGCTTGGTTATAGTCTTAAGCTCGACGTTGTGAACTCTATGACTAGTATGGATTTGGATCAACACTTGGAAAATAAGTGTCTACATCTTCTTTGCTCTTCTGAAACCATGTACCAATGAAGCTCCTTATTGTCTCATCTCCTCTTGTTTTCTCATTCCTTGTAATTGTCCTAGCAAACGCCATGGAATGCATTTCCTCTTGTAGTTTCTCAATACTACGATGTAGCATTATAAGTCTGGCAGATGTAGTCTCTGATAAATCCTCCAAGTGCTGAGAAATATCTTCCTTCATTAGGCTTTGAGAAAAAACAATCTCATCAAACCCATCTTCCAATTCTATTTCTATTGTCATCTTATGTCCGTGTCCTTTAGTGTCGATCAATGCAATGTTGTTGTCGTCGATCGATGCTCGGTTTTCTGCCCCAATCGCATGTTGTCTCTGAACAGTATCCAAATCTTGCTTCATCTCATCCATGTGTGCAGTCAAACCGATGAGATAATTGTCTATAGGATAATATACATCATCCAACCTCTTGTAGAAATCATCCAGTGACATCTCTTGAGATCTGTACATCTAATGCACAATATCATCAATCTCTTCTCTGCTATCTGTCTGTTGATCCTGCTTAGACATAGCGATCTTTGCTGCATGTTCTGGTAAACATATGTAGCTCTGCTGAAACACATTAGCTCTCTCTCGAACTGCTTTGATGTCTTCAGCTTGCACATTCACTACCCTTCCGTCTGTAGCTCGTGCATTACCATTCTCATCTCTGTAGATGCCACACTCATCTTTCTTTTCCCAGCAGAAAAGTCTGTTGCCCTCAGTATCAAAAGCTCTCGTACCTTGCTCGAAATACCAATCGATCGATGAACTATTGTTGTTGTCGATCGATGGATGCTTGAAAGTGTATGGATCAGTACGGATCGGCTCGTACTTCTGCTCCTCAATGTCAATTGATGTTTTATGATGCGCGTCGATCGATGGCTGCTGCTGCTGTCCAAATAAAGTACTCGATCCATTAGCCATAATAAGGACATCTGCTACATCCTCCTTAGAAAAATGTAGGATTCTCCCACAAAGATCCCATGCACGTTCCTCTGGGTCTCTAAAAATTCTGAACTCATTCGGCTTAATTACCAATATATGTATCTTCTGCTCCAAGTTCGTGTTCTGGTTCGCGTCTGATGTCGTCTGAAGGCCATGAGTAGCCGGTGATTGATGCTTGATTATCCACTCTTACGTTCATCACCCAGCCATTGTCTTCTGATGCTAGGCCGCGATATTTAATATGCTCTACCTCTCTGTAATCTACATCGTATCCTTCGCATACTGGACGTGTGTCGATCGATGGTGTATGGTGTATGGTGACCGTCGATCGATGCTCGATAACTAGACTGTTGCCAAAAAGGTTTCCAGCTCCATTAGCCATGGCAATAATGTCTTATATATCTTCCCTCGTGACATTTAGTAGTCTACCATCCATAGCTCTTGTGTGACCGTCTGGATCTCTCATGATACCGAACTCGTCTAATTGTAGATAACCATATTCCTTGCGTTCTGCAGCTGAATCTACTTTGGATGTTGCTTCTTGGTCAGTATCGACCGAGGGCATAGGGTTACCGTCGATCGATGTCGATTTCCCGAGTTTATGGGAAATATGAAAAACACCAGCCTCTTTCATAGCAATACCACGGTACTCGATCATCTTTTCTTCTCTATAGTCTTCGTCGTACTCGGGGTAGGCTATGTTGTAACCACCATCCGTGTGGCAGTTGTTGATCAGTTCTGTAGTGTGAGTGTCGATCAATAACAAAGGGTGGGTGTCGATCGATTGCTGAACTGCAAGCGTGTCGATCGATTATCTGGGTTGGGTATCGATCGATGCTTCATCTTACGACTCTTCATTGAAGTCATAATCGCCGAAGCATGTGGCCACAAGTTCTGCATCATCACACAGTTTTGTGAGGGCATGTTTATTCTTATAAATTTCATAATAAACATTATGATCAATCAAGGAAAGGCACACATGTTTGTCCTCATGTCGCAGATAGCTCCCACGGTGGCCATGAAAGCTCTCCCAAGTAGCAAAAATAATTCCAATTGATTTGGATATCTATCACATGGAAGTCTATCAAGACTAAGACATCCTGAATTTTGTAGTGGGTCATCTCTACAAATACCTCTTGAATCCACTCTGGAGCAATCCACAAAGATGAAAGAATCGCTGGAAGGCTCCACTATCAGGTTCAACTTTTCTACTATAGCTCTGGGTAACATGCACTTGCACACTCTGCATGCTCTCAATTCATAAGCATAAATATAAAAACCCTAAAACTTAGGTCAAAATTCGTCCAGGGCATTCTTATCATTTGTCTTTTAAACTTGGGTTTTTCAATTGGATGTCTGCGAGTTGGACGTCGATTGATGGCAAGTGTGCAACATTGATCGACCTTGGTCTTTTATCATCGGTTGACTCCAAGGTTGTGTCGTCGATCGACGATAGTCTTGTACTTCGACTCCTTAAATAGTCAACTACAGATTCTTCTCCTCTAAATGCTCCAAAAGCTCCAAGTATCTCCATATATCTCCAAAATGTTCTTGGACCTGTAAATTCTCTAAGACATATCCTAGACACACATAATAGACCCTAAATAGAGCCTATAACATGGCTTAAAACTGGTAATAAATATGTTATATCACTCTGTGAGGGCCCATGTCAAACAAAGCTTCACGTATCTCTTTTTCTGTAAATGGTCTGGTGAGATCGTTATTCATATCATGAGTAACTCTTTCATCAAAGCCTGAAATACCCCTCTACAAAGCTCACGATTAGTCTCTTCTGAGTTATATAAGTTGTCAAAATATCCTATAGCAACTCCTGCTACCTCTTTATGTCCCTTGAATAATACTCCACTTTCATCTTGTATGGAGTTAGTGGTATTACGAATCCTTTTAGATTTTGTAATAACATGGAAATAACTAGTATTCCTATCTCTAGACCGCAACCACTGAACTCCACTCTTCTGTTTCCAATAAATTTCCTCCTCCAGAGACTGTTGATCCAACTTATCTTTGATCACCAAGTTTTCTTGGAGTGAAATAGAACTTGAGATATTATATTTATCCAATCTACCTCTTAATAATTTTATCATTTCCTCTGAATTAGTCTGTTAAGATGTTTCTATTTCGATATATGTTGTCTGCATCTTGTTATACGTTTAGTCAATGCGATTCTTAGAATTTGAGATTGCCCCATTCCATTCCATCCTCAACGAACTGAATCTTGAAACACTTCTTTATTTATCATTCGGCTATCAAATCTGAAAAATCTATGAGGTTCTTCTCTTTTTGCTGACATGAAATATATCATAGGCCGATGCTCTGGCTCTCCTATTTCAAGGTACTCTGAATGTGAAGCTGGAAATTGGTCATACCAAACGTTATTGGCCATTGTACGGTCTAGACAACATCTTACAAGGTGACTTTCATGATGACCAACCCATGAGAATCTATCTCATAACGTCTGAAGATACTCGAAGTCACAAGTGCACATCATGTTTCTGAATTTCTGAAAAGACACCTTAGGTCTTATTCTTCAACCAATCTTTTCATGGTTTCCAAGTATTTCATTGAAATCTCCAAGAGCAAAGCAAGGTTGAGATCGTGTCAAGACCAATTCTAATGAGCTTCTCCCATGATGATGTATGTACGTTTGGTTAGGATGCATGTACGCGAAAGAAACATAGAACTGATTTTCATTGCAAACAACATTACAGTCTATGAGATTAGGATATTAACTGAGAACATAAAGTTTTACATGCTACTTAAAAAGGATAACTAAAAAGCCTCCTAAACCGACTAGAGGAACTACAACATAATTCAGAAAACCCAACCGAGCTCCAACATGTCTAACATAATCATCTTGCTGCTTTGTTTCTTATAGGCAAATGATGTCCGAGAGAATATCCTCTATGTATCTCCTTTAGGTGTCGAACTCTCGAGTCAACGCATAGACCTCGACAATTCCAACTCAGTGTCCTCATGGTGGCATTGGTGGTTCTTTGCTCAGTATTATCCTTGATCAGCGCATCGGCATCCTCATCACTGCAATGTGAGATATCTGCTTTCTTCCTCTTCATTCCATTGCTACCACTGGTTTCTCCTATCTCTCGCTTTGCAAACTTCAGCTTGTTTCCATTATCTTCCTCAACCCAACCTTCCTCTTAATCCCTTCCATCATGTTCTTGCTCAGACTCAACATGTATACCAAACGGGTCTTGAGAATATATTTTTTGCATTGCATTCCCATTCCAGAGATCATCATCACCAGCTTCCACTTCCATAAGTTCATTATTCCTCTCATAATCTTCTTGAACTTGGTCCTCTGGTGCCTCCTCTTCTTCACCTTCAACATCATCATTAACCTCTTCTATAATGATACTTTGATTACGAACCATTTCCTCATCATCATGATCATCAACACTATCACCATCTCCTCCATCTGGTGCAGCACCACCATTGTTGATTATACATGCACCCGTATCATGCGTTATCATACCACAAGCTTCAAAGAATCCTTTTAGCCTCTCGTACTGAAATTTCAGCAATGTATTTACTTCAGCAGAAAACTGGAATTGCCTTTGAAACCTCAGCGGATGATTAACATTCCAGCTCAATCTAACCCTGACAAACTCCAATCTTCCTCCACTTACTCATTGTATTGTCCCATGGCTCGTGAAATGTGAAGTATGACTTCATGGTTTATAAACTAAAGTGGTATACCTAAGATTTGTACCCAAAACGAAATGTACTTGAGCATCTCCATATCAGTTAAAGGAGTCCACCTCTGCAGCTTTCTTTCAGCAAACACCCACGGTCCTCACCGTATTAATGTCTCCATAGCCTCCTCAGAGGAGAGGAAAAATTAAAAGCGTCTTCCTTCAGTAATCCGGCCTTAAACAATACCTTCAAGACCTCAATTGCGAGGCATATACGCTAAAATTGCACAAAGGTTTTGCCTTCTAAGCATGATTGGTCGTCCCATAATGATAAATCGGTTCTCTTCGGCTGCATGACGGACCATCTCTGTAGGTAACGCAACCGGTGCATCCAAAAATCCAAGATTGATATGTATTGTAATGCTCGTAGAATCCCATCCGCCATCGTGAGAAGGAATATGAAAAATCTCCAAATGAAATGTAGTAAATTTGCTAAAAAGTTTGAGAGAAATGGATAAGAAATTAACCTAGCAACTGGTTTTTATAGCCTTCCATTCTTCCAAATCGCTTTTCAACCGTTCCATCACGAAGGGA
This sequence comes from Moricandia arvensis, assembly GCA_905132765.1. Classification (NCBI taxonomy): domain Eukaryota; kingdom Viridiplantae; phylum Streptophyta; class Magnoliopsida; order Brassicales; family Brassicaceae; genus Moricandia; species Moricandia arvensis. Next base: position 43,679 of record CAJHQP010001605.1, read on the forward strand.
AAATGGTTCCTCCATGGAGATACTTGACACCGTGGGTGAAAACCGTTAGGAGGACCCCTCTATGTCATCAATAACACCTCAACCACAAAGACCGTGGTGAGAAATTGCAGTAAAGTTAACCATTTTTAATCGTTTTTTTGTTATATCTTTTCCGTTTTTTTGTATATAGGGCAACTTTCCCTTTTTGTGATCTATTCTAATTTCTTTTTCTTTTATTTTCTTTTAGTGGTTCACCAAAGTCTTCTAATGTGTTTCGGGAGTCGACAACCTCATAACTTTTTGAATATCTATGTTTTCGTCGATCGTTTGTGTTCATCTCGCATGTGAAAGTATATTTTCGCATTTTAGATGAATTGATTATGGAACGAACGTTCTATTTGAATAAAGGATCAAGATGATTTGAATTATCTCGAACGAGATACAACAATCTGGTGCTTTAGTTATCTTTTGATGGTGTTCTAGAGAGTTTCATGATAATTATTATTCTCAATTGATACAAAATAAAATAAGTTTAAAAAAATATATAAAAATGTTAATGAAAGTCTATAAAAATTAATTAATCATATTAAAATTATATGATATGTTTGAAGATTTGAAAAATATTATTAAATAAATGTTGGAGATTAATGATTTGATGAATTTATATTAATATGATTAAAGATAATAAATGTTGTTAGGCATAAATATAAAAGTGGCATAGATTGTAATTATGAAAGCAAATCAAAGATAAATATCTTATAAAGATCTTATTTTAATAGTATAACTTAATAATGATGTTTATTTGCTATATAAAATAAAGGTAAAACCAAAAAATATTAATGAATAGGTGTAACAATTTTTGATAAGTAAAATTTTATGATGATTCTATTAATAGTATAAATACTTATGATAACATGAAATTTTGTTTATAAACCCAAAAGCTCATTTAGTTTCTAACTAAGGGTCTTGTTTTCAACTGACTCGGGTCTGACTCAGGTACAAAAGAGAATCAAGTTTACCTTTCATTTTCCAATTATATCTAAAAATAAATTTATAATTTATTTCAGTGATTAAATATTTATTCTGTTTTTCTAAGTGCTCTACTAAAATAAAACCCACAGAAAGCTTTTTTTTTCTACAAAAAACTCAACACAAATACAATATCAATTCAAAAAAAAAATACAATATCTATTCCAAAATGTTGGTAGTAAAGGTTAAAAAATTAGTTTGCAAAATACTGATGTGTTTGATGGGGCTCTTTTTTTCCTGATATGTAGTTTAATATAGGCCTGGACGTTTTTCATCACAAACCGAACTCTTTATCAAAACTCAGAACTGAAAAAACGAATTTACCGAATTGTTATACAAAATATCCGAACATAACTAAAGAACCTGGTACTTTGAGGTTTGAATACAACCCGAACCGTACCGAAATCCGAATTTGAGTTTGAAAATATCTGAAATTATTAAAATATGTTAATGTTTTAATATATGTTAAGTTAATTTAAATGTTTTAGAGTATTTTAAAGATTATATTTTTGCTTTATTTGTTATTTTGAATAATATTATTTAAAGTAATTTAACTAATTTTTAATTAGTTTTATGAATAATTTATATATATTGACTATTGTCAATTATTTTAGTTTGAAAAATATTTTTGGGCGATTTCATACAATAGATATAGTTTAATTCGAATCAAGAAAGAACCAGACCGAATTCAGTCCAATAATTAGTAAAATTCGAATGGAAATTATGCACACAATATTGAAAATTTCAAATTAACCGAATAGAAACCAACAAGATCTCTGAACGCCCTTGCCTAGTTTAATATTTGATCTTGAAATAAAAAGTAATTAAAATTTTTTGAATATGTCGTTTAAATTCTTTTTACATAACTCTCCCAACAAAACTTTTATTTTCTCCAAAAAGAAAGGAAGATAACACCTCAATTTACAAGTCACCCTAACGAAGGGTATAATGGTCTTTGACCATTTTAGGATTGCGGTAACCCTAATAATGAATGAGGTATATATACAGCTCGCTGAAAATCACAAGCAGTCCTCTTTTGTGTTTTTAGCTTGCGGAGATCATCACTGCTTCAAGGCGGCTTCTTCTCACGCATCTCGTCTCTGCTAATCACAATGGTAAAACTACTGTTTCAAAATATCCATTTTTCTATTCTAAACCCTCATTTTAGATTCATCTCCTCCTTTCAAAATCTACTCGACTAAGGAAGTTACATTTTGATTACTGTTTGAAAAGTTTGCGTTTTTTTAGATTGTTATTGTGAAGTTTCTGAATCGGTGATTGTGAATTTTTTTTTGAAATGGTGTTGTAGTCTCTAGTTGCGAATGAGGAGTTTCAGCACATTCTCCGTGTGCTTAACACAAATGTTGATGGTAAGCAGAAGATCATGTTTGCCCTTACCTCCATCAAGGGTATTGGGAGGCGTCTTGCTAACATTGTCTGCAAGAAAGCAGATGTCGACATGAACAAGAGGTAGTGCTTTGTCTCTCTTTCTCTCTTACTCTTCTGTTTGTATGTTTAGGCCTTGAACAGATTAGTGTATTTGGTTTGAGTGTTTTTCATGTGCAAGTTCTCAGTCATGTCTGCTTTAAGACAACGTTAGCCAACTGCTTTGTCTCTCTCTCTCTTTTAGTCTTCTGTTTGTATGTTTAGGATTCAAATTAAGGCATCGTTGGCCTGGAACAGATAAGTGCATTTGGTTTGAGTGTTTTTTCATGTGCAAGTACTTAGTCATATCTGTTTTTAAGAACACGTTAGCCTAAACTTTTTGACTTTTCTTATGGTTCTTTGGCTTTTGGACTGGTTTGTTTATCTGAGTGACCATTATTGTTGTAGAATCGACAGTCTTGTGTGATGTAATGCTCTTGTGTATACTGTTTTGTACTCTCTGGTTTGATCTCTCTACTCTGTTTCAGGGCTGGTGAGTTGTCAGCAGCGGAGATTGACAACCTCATGACCATTGTCGCAAACCCGAAGCAGTACAAGATTCCAGACTGGTTTTTGAACAGGCAGAAGGACTACAAGGACGGAAAGTACTCTCAAGTCGTCTCCAATGCCCTTGACATGAAGCTTAGGGATGATCTTGAGCGTCTCAAGAAAATCAGGTAAAACTTCATTACTGATCTTGACAATCAAATTAACTTGTGTTCTCTTTGGTGTTTGAATTGAATGGATTTTTTTAATCGGTTGTTTTGCATTTTTTCTTGCAATGCACAGGAACCACCGTGGGCTGAGACACTACTGGGGTCTCCGTGTCCGTGGGCAACACACCAAGACCACCGGTCGCAGAGGAAAGACCGTTGGTGTCTCAAAGAAGCGTTAAGCAAAGTTAAATGTTTTGCTAGTTGTTACTCTGCTTTTATCGGATCTTGCTTCATGTTGAACTGGTTTTTGATTAATGTTTCTTCTCCGAACTAGGTTATGTGACACTTTTGGATCTTCAAACTAGTTTGTGTCACTTCTGGATCTTTGAAATAGTTTATGTTATGCTTTTGGATCTTCTTGTGCTATCTTTCTTTTTCATTGGTTACATCTGTTAAAACTCTCTCCATTGTTAACCATTCATCATGGCTTTCGAACTGACTACAGCTTGAAAAATGGTTAACTGGTGATTAAGTCTTACTATTGAAAATAATGGTAACAAATCATATAATGTATAACAATTGTGGCATATACGTAAAGACTATATAGCTCCTCGTATTGAAAAGTATAAATTAAAATACTAGGATTCTACAATAGTATTCCGCTAAAAAAGAATAAATCATATAATGTATAAAAATGGTGCCATGTATGTCGTAGTAGGACTCATCGTCAACTCGCTTAACGCTTGCTAAGCTTTTAACCTCGGTAATTCATCAGAATCATCTCCATGTTTCTGTTGACGGGTCGTTGGAAGAGAATGGCTTTTCTTCTCCTTACCACCTGGCTTGGACGATGCATTACCATACCAGATCATCCCAAGAACTGCAATAACCATGCCGAGAACCACGTGCAGGTTTAGACCGTCTCTGTCAAAGAAGAAGAATCCCATTATCAGCACCAAGATCGTCTTCATATGGCCCAGGACTTGGAACGAAACCGCGGTGAATCTCCCGATGCAGATGAACTGGCTGAGGTTTGTCCCAATAGCTATTGTGCATGAGAGTGTTATAAACATCTGCACAATCATCACAACTTAGTCATCTAACCATGCATAAGCAAATGTAAATGGTCTCTATATCGATTGGAGTGGGCACTTACCAGAGAGACAACGTTGTAGTCATACATATCTACTCGTTTCTCTGTCAGCCAAAAGTCGAGGAATGGACCAACTATCAACAAAGTTGCAGCTTGGGCTGGAGCAGTATGACCCAGTAGGTTGAATGAGGTAAGTGAATACTTTCTCTGAAGATAATGCACATACTGCAATTTTAAAAAACACAGAAACTTTTAAGTCAATCTTAGCTAAAAGAAGTTAATGTTACTTTGTAAGCTCTGAGAAGCTTACGTATTGTTGCAAAGCAGTACTCCAGACAGCAACAAAAGCAGCAACGAAACCTTTGGTGTTGACACTAACATCAGTAACAGTGCAAACACCAACACCCACAAGAACAAGCCCTATGCTAAGTTTGGTGTCTCTTGAGTAACGAATCTTATCGAACACTACTTCCAACAAGCAAGCTACAGGGATCATGCTAAGCTTTGCAATCTAACAAAGCAAAACAAAAAGACAGAATAAGACAAATCAAACAGAAGCATAGGTCTTGCTAAGAATCTTTTTACCTGATAAAACCCAACAGAGTTCCACATAAGACTAACATTCATCCCAACAATCGAAAAGTTTGCGAACACAATGAACTTAAGAAGCTCTGTGAATGGAAGATGAGAGGGCTGAATGTAGCCTAGACATCTTAGAACAAGTGTCATCAGTGTCGTGGTGGCGAAATGTAGACCGGTTAAGGTTGTTGCTGCAATTGAATCAAAATTTATAAGAAGAAGAAGATACAACAGACAATGTCATATAATAGGGGTTTGAGAGTTTATTACCAAAGCTAAAGCCATAAGTAGCCATTAAAGCTTTATTGACAATGATGATTCCGACAGATGTAACGACATTGAACATCCAGGCAGCAGCATCTACTGTTGCTTTCTTGTCTGCTTTACTACCAGGAGCCATTGTTCTTCTTCTTCTTCTTTTTATTACAAAATCTCAAACAAACATTCTCCAGACAAAATCCTACACAGAATTTAATTAAAACTCAATCCTTTACAGAAACAAATCGAAATAAAAATATTTGAAACAAATTTTTCCTCAATGAGGATCAGATTGGATCTAGAGGAATTGACTATTGGATCTACGATACAATAGGATCCGAGAAATGATCTCATCAAATCAGAGAATTTCAAAAAGGGATAGAATAGATCGGAGGGGGCAAGTACCTGGAGAAGAACAAAACGCGGCAGCAAAATGATCAGAAGAAGGCACTGCGATGTCGACGTTGGTTTTCTCCTTTTCTATTTTGAGTTGAAGAGTGCGCTTAAGTTGAGTGATCTCCTCATCATTACATTTCCACAATAAAAAGAAAAGAATAATTTTTATTGTTGGGGTGTCATTGGAATTAGATCTATAATAATTATAAGAATATAAAATTTAGTGTTATAGATTTTTGTTAAAATTTAGTATTATTAGTTTGATAATTTATAATGGGTAAATCTCTTAAATAATTTTTATTGAAGTTTTTGTCACAAAAATAACATTTAAGAACAAAAATGACTAAATTAGCTTTTCTATTTTAAAAAAAAAAATAATTTTTTTTTTCAATTTTAAATCTTACCCCGAAAACCCCACCACTTAACTATAAACCATAAATCTAAATTAATTAACCTAATGAATATAAATGTATATTTACACTCTTTAATAAAGATTATTTTGATCATTTTTTTCCTTAAAAGTTATTTTTGACAAAAAAAATTTTAGATTCATCTTATGGCATTCCTCTTTTAACAATTCTATACAAATGTTTTTTTACTAAAAAAGTTTAGATTTTAAGATTCTATAAATCTACTAAAGTAAATGTCATTGGGAGTTAAAATCAAGATTTTGAGAATACTATAGGGGAGGGGTGTTAGTGGGAATTATATTTTTAATGATTTTAGAATTCTTAGAGTCTAGTGTTATTAGTTTATAGATTCTCACATTCTCAGAAAAATCTAGTGTTATTGCTATAATGATTTTATAATTGTATACAAAATAATTAGTGTTATTTCTTAGATTCTTAAAATCATGATAATAACTTATTTACATAGATTTTTACAATATATAAAACTCTCTACAACTTTTTCCAAATTTAACAAATCTATCAACTTTAAAAATCAACAAATTCTATATAAATCTAACTCCCACTAATACCCCCTAAATATATCATTTGAATATTAAAATTATTATAATACTTTATTTTCACAATATACAAAATTATCTACAACTCTTTCCAAATTTAATAAATTTCTCAACTTTTAAAATCAAGAAACTTTATAGAAATCTAAATATCATTTCAAGAAATGAAAGGGTGTTTCTATAGAGTTTGCGAATTTTAAAAGTTAAAAAAAATTGTTAAATTTGAAAAAAGTTGTAGAAAATTTTGTATATTGTGGAAATCTATGGAAATAAAATAGTATAATGATTTTAAGAATCTAAAGGATATATGTAGTATTCTCAAAATCTTGTTTATGAGTTAATAAAAGGTCGAGAATACAACACCCAATAACATATACTTTAATAAATTTGTAGAATCATTAAAATCCATTTTTTAAATAACAAAAGATTTGTATAGAGTTCTAAAATCATTAAACCAATAACATTAGATTTTAATAAAATATGAAAATCTACAAATCAATAACACTAGATTTGAAAATTCTAATAATCAATTTAAATTCAATTACCACTAATGCGCTTAAAGATAAAGTGTTACAATAAGTCATTGACAAGCTATAAAATCTAGGGTAATTGGTCTCACAACAAAAAGTTTTAAAAACGTGGGAAACCATCGGTAAAATCCAAGACTTCAATTTGTAAGCATCTATAGAGAGTGATAACGATAAATGATCAAATCTCTAACTAAGGGTGACATGAAAGAGCAGCAAGGAAAAGAGGTGCTAGACCGCATGTGTTAATACAACAACAAGTTGAAATAGTCTACTGTGAAAACTACTTGTTGTTGTTGATACATTTTCATATTTTGTGGCTGACATAAACGCTACGAGTTTTGCATGTAGAGGTGTAAAACTACATGTAACGTTCTTCACATCAAAGTTGCTTCAACGCCCACTCTTTTTGCATAACCACCCTTACCCTGAAAACTATGTTTCCTTCCAAGTAACACCAGCATTCTCTGTATTCATCTCTTAAGAAAACAAATTAACTAATATTTTTCCTTTATTTATATTTTTCTAGATTTTCATAGTTTATATTCTACTTCTACAAGTGTTAGATTTGTTGTGCATTAGTATCTTTATTGTTTTAAAAAACCATTCATGTTATATCGAAGGGTAATTAACATATGGTGATTATTTAGTAATTCTTCAAAATATGTAACACATATTAGTGAATTCTGATTATGTTGGAATTTTTTTTGGGTCGAAAGGTGTATTTGAAAGATGCCATTTATAAACTGCTAGAGGAAACACGAAGAACACATGATTTTTTGATTCTTCCTCAACTCTATACTAAATACTGCATATCATATACAATGTATTTTCAAATTCTTAGTATTGATAAATACTTGATATAATATGTCATATGAAATGTTATATCTTTGGTGGACATTGAAATTTTCAAGAGAAATTTAATAATGCCTCGACATTCAATCCATTAAAAACGCCTTTATATGTGTTTGCATATAGATATTCAAAATACTAACCCAAGTTTGTATTTGTTTATCAAAATGAAAGTGGTTTGGAATACTAGATAAATAATGTACTTTTGATAATAGTTACATTATCTTGGGAAATAAGTTCATTCAGTAACCTTTGATTACATATTTATGCCAAATGAACAATTACCACTGACAATCAATGAGAAACATTGATTAGGTGTCTAATTTTTTCTGGCCATACAATGAGTAAGAATCCAAGAATCATTTTATATTGAAATCGTTGTTCATGTTTCCACTATTTTAATTAGTTTTTTTCTAACTAGAGACTTAGTGTGTACAATACATAGACGATATTATAGTCGATAATTATATCTCTCTTATGAGGAGTCACAACTGACTGAATCACCTTGAGCAATCCTATGAGATTCATTCTTAACAGTACTAATACAAGAAAACCCCGCTTTGCTAGGAAAAATTACGAGCAAAACGAAGACTCGTAAATTTACGTCTACCTTACGTCGAATTTATGAGGAAAATACTATTCCACGTACTTTAGTCGTAAAGTACCGAGAATAAAATTTTGTCATAAAAAAGAAGTTACTTTACATGTCTTTTACAAGAATAGTATTTTTCGTCGTAAAGTAAACGACAAAATTAGCTTCTATTTTACGACAAAATGATATACGTCTCTTAAACAACGAAGTCTCAAGTTTATCTACTTTTTAGGTGTAAACGTATTTTTGGTTGGGCTTAACAATTATGTTTCCTCGTAAATTCCATGTAAATATCACCTACCGATTCAAAATTTCCTATATATATGCCATTTGTGTTTCAAATGAAACACACCAAAACAAAAACGTGAAAGAAAAAAAAAGTTCGGTGATGGAAATATTTTCAAGTTACAGAGTTGGATGTATACGCATAGAAATGCTAACGGGAGAGTACGAAACAATTTCTTGACGGGCTGGAGAAATTTATGCATCAAGGAGACTCTACACCGCTCACGCAAGAAAGCGGTAAGATGTTCTGTCCGTATCGAAAATGCAACACTACAAAATTTGCCCCTCGTGAACATGTATGGAAACATTTAGTAAATAAGGGTTTCACGCCACTTATATTTGGTTTCAACGTGGAGAAGGTTATAACTATAGGAATGAAGCTAGTAGTAGTAATAGCAATTTTCAAAATGAATCAATTGATCATTTGCATAATAAAAACATTTACCATCAGGAGAAGCAGATGGTAAGATTATGATAGGGTTCATGATATGGTAGTCTATGCATTTGTAGCTTATTTAGTTAAAGAACCTAACATAGATGCAAAAAAGTTTTATGAAATGTTAGCTAGTGTGAATCAGCTAATCTACAGTGGTTGCAGAGAAGGTCTCTCTAAATTTTCGTTAGCAGCTAGGATGATAAATATAAAATTGGTCATAATCTTCCTGAAAATTGCATTGATGCATGGGTAGACTTGTTTAAAGAGTATTTGTCGGAAGACAATGTCTCAGCTGATTCTTATTATGAGATTCAAAAATTGGTTTAAAGTCTTAGGTTACCTAAGAAGATGATAGATGTTTGCATCAACAATTGCATGATATACTGAAGAGATGATGAGAAGTTAGAAGAATGCCGATTTTGCAAGAAGCCACGATTCAAACCGCAAGGATGAGGGCGTAATAGGGTATTGTACTAAAGGATGTGGTACCTACCAATTACAGACATGTTGAAAAGATTGTAACAATCTGAGAGGTCTGCTGGAGGGATGAGATGGCATGCCGAACATACTCAGACGGATGGTGAGATCACTCATCTATCAGATGCAAGAGCTTGGAAATATTTTAATACGGTACATCCTGTTTTCGCTAGAAATATTGGGAATGTGTATCTTGGATTATGCACAGATGGATTTAGTCTATTTGCAATGTCAAGGATACAATATTTATTGTGGCCAGTCATTCTTACGCCATACAACCTACCACTGGAGATGTCATGCAACATGGGTTTCTATTGTTTATACCTGGTACGAAGCATCAAAAAGGTCTCTAGACGTTTTTCTACAAACACTGATAAAAGAGTTGAAAGATTTGTGGTCAACAGAGATGAAGACGTATGATTGTTCAAAGAAAACAAATTTTATGATGCCAACAATGCTTTTGTGGACCATAAGTGACTTTCATGCTTATGGAATATTGTCTGAATGGACTATACATGGGAGATTATCTTGTCCATGTTGTAATAGAATGACAAATGCGTTTCAATTGAAGAATGCTAGAAATACATGTTGGTTAAATTGTCACCGTCAATTTCTGCCCATTAACCATCCGTACTGAAGAAACAAGAATTTTTTAATGTAAAAAAGGGTTGTGAGAGACACTCCTCCTCCATATTTAACTGAGAACAAATTGAAGCGCATATCGATTTCTATGGAGCTAAAAAACAGTTCAACATGGCGGCAATTGACATGTTCCCGGTAATATGCCTGATTATTACAGAGTTCAGCACAACTTACACAAGAAGATTATATTTTGGGAGTTTCCATATTTGAAGGATCTTCTTTTGCGCCACAACCTCGATGTCATGCATATAGAGAAGATTTTTTCTTAGAACATCGTGAATACAATATTGAATGTCCAAGGGAAGATAAATGCAACATAAAATCGATGGTTGGACTTACGTGATATTTTCCAAGAAGTGAGTTACATATAAAGAGCAATGGAAAAGTTCTAATTTCGATATCCATATTATCATCATAACAAAAGTCGGTGCTGTTTAACTGGGTGGCATCAGAAGTGAAGTTTCCCGCTGGCTATGTTTCAAATCTCTCTAGATGTGTTGAAAAATGTCAAAAGTTCTCGGGATGAAGAATCGTGATTGTCATGTCTTCATGGAATGACTACTTTCCTTTGCATTTGCGGAGCTACTTCCAACAAAGTACATGAAGCACTTGAAGGTAATATATTAGGAATTATTTATTTTATTTTCGCACAAATAAATAATGTGACTACCAAAGTGTTTGATTGTTTTTTGGGAATATTCAAGTCTTTTGAGCATTTTTCAGAGAACGAAGCATACACACTATAAAAGAGGATGTCCTTCAACAAATTCATGAGGACATTCCCATCTTATTGTGAAAATTGGAGAAGATATTTTTTCCGGCATATTTTGACATCATGGAGCATCAAGTTGTCTATTTCCCATATGTGGTATTGCTCCGTAGACCTGTACATTATGGATGGATGTATCAGTATGAGCGAACCATGAAACTTTTGAAAGGAAAAGCCAAAAAATCTCACAGAAGTTGAATGTTCTATAGTTGCTTGAAGTTTGACGGAAGAAACATCTCACTTCACATCGTACTATTTTGCACCAAATGTACGTACTCGAAAAAGAGCTTCAATAATATATGATGATGGTGGTGTCACGTCAACATATGCAGTTGATGATGTTCAGACATCTTTTGCCAAATTGGGCGATTGGGTGAAAAATTGAAAGAGGTTTGGTGGTCGAGTGAAGAAGAAGCCCATAGTGTACACACTTATATTCTACTCAATTTCGAGCGTACGGTGATGCATGATTTTGAAAAGTAATCTATATATGGAACCTTATGAACACATACACACACACACATATATATATATATATTTAATTGATTAATTAACACAAAATGTGATTTTCCGGCCTATTTATTACTCAAGTTGAAGAAGCAATACAAGGGATATCCACAAGTGAGGTAGACAAAATGAAAGATTAACACTTTATTAAGTGGTTTAAGAGTCAAGTAGTAACTCAAGTTTTTATGGCATACATATGTATTCTCCATTAATATGAATAATTTTAATGTTCTCTTTATTTTTGTTGGTTGAATATGCCGATTCATCTTACCCCCATGGTTTCACGAATTACTTCAAGGTCCACTTGCAAAGGCCACGACATCACTGATATATTTTACACGAGGCTTTACTTTTCACATATATGAGTATGGTAGACGGTAGGCTACAAGTATTTATGGAATATGTGTGACAGGCAAAACAAATTTCTACAGGATCTTGCAGGAGATCATTGAAGTGGAATTCTCAAGGCTATTGAAGATAAAATGCGTTCTCTTCAAATGTGACTGGTTCAACCCCGTTGTCAACAAAGGTTTTTGGTTTAAAAAATTCGGTGTTGTTGATGTCAATGTTGGATGAAGGTACAACAAATTTGAGCTTTTCATATTAGCTTCACAAGCAGACCAAGTCAGCTTCATTGCATACCCTCGGTTGAAAGAATCTAGAACAAATTGGTTAGCTGTTATCAATGTTACACCTCGTGGACGAATAATCGGTGGAGTAGAACCACCTTTGCAAGAAGAACACATCAATGAAGTTGAGGAACCTGAACAACAAACTGATGACATCCTTCTCATTGATCCGCATAATCGTGAATACGAAGATCTTCCCGACGATACCACATACAAAGCTTTCGAAGACGAGTTTGACGAAAGTGATGATGCCTCTAGTGATGTATCTAATGTCAATGATGTATTTGAATAATAATGTATTTTTTCTTATATAAATCAAATGATGAATTTCAGACTTAATGCATGTGTGCAGTTTGTTTGATTATAAAAATTAAATTAATAAACTGATTTTAGGTTTAGGATAAATGTTAAGGGATTTGTGGATTGAGAGTTTAGAAAGTAAAGATAAAGTTTATAACTTAAGGAACTTGGGATTTGGGGTTTTAGGAATTCAAATGAGTTTGTTTCATCGTAAAACAGAAACACGTGAACTGTTTGTTTACTCGTAATATGCAATTCGTCTTAAGATCCACGTGGAACAATCATCGTAAACTACTCGTAGAAAGAAAACACAGGAACTAGTTTATTCCTCATAAAATGAAAATGCGGGTCCTGATTTATTCCACGTAATGTAACATAGATTTTACGACGAAATCTAAAATGAAAATGCGGGATCTGGTTGGTTCCTCGTAACTGAACCTGGGCTTTACGACAAATATATATATATATATATATATATATATATTCCTTATATATACACGAACCAACTCGCTATTCATTTCGTAATCATTTCCTCTCAACCTCCAAGCAATGTGATCCCCTCTACTTTCTCTCTAGTTTAGGTGGTTAGTTTAGGATAATTAGTTTAGGGTAATTATGGTTTGCTTAAGTGGTTAGTGTAGGGAAGTTTTAGATAAATTTATGGAATTTGTAGATGATAAGATGAGAAATTTAAAATGTTACTTGATTAATAATCTAATTAATTTTTTTTTCCAGATGGTTAGAAAATAACAAGCTTACAGCTCATTACAAAGATCTCTTTGGTGTGCCTGGTAGTCATGCATGCACATCATCTTCCTCAGCCTCCGGTTCTTTGGTTCCGGATACAGTCTCCTACTCGCACTCTTCTTAGAGAGTCTCTCAGTAGCCTCTTTTTGTTGCACCGCCAGTGACCGTTTGCTGCACCACTGGCGCCTCCATATCATGTTCCAGACGAGGGGCCTCCTCCCCATGCGGCTAGGATTCATCCTGATTTGCTGTGCCGCCGAGTGCTCCTTATGCTATATACACCGTCGAAGACCTTTTCGCTCATCCAGGCAAAGAACGTTTACCAGTCTTAGACCCCATTTGACTGACGCGGTCTCGAACTAGCTAGAAGGATGATTTGGTGGTGAAGGGTTATGAGCAGGGGAAACCCACTTCGATCACAAAGGGTGTGTTGGATGGCCTCATCAATTATTGGAACAAACCATCGACGATTAGAGTCGCCAACAGTTTCTTTGCTTCCCGTCTGAAGAAAGATGAGCATGGTAACTTGCTGATGCTTCACTCATTAGGCCAAAAACCACACGCTGGTATCCGGCTAGACATGGTAAGTATTTCAATTAATTATTTTTATTTATTTGTTATATATTCTTACTTTCATATATATATATATATTAGTCCAAAGAGACGAGAGTACTACCATCTCTTAAGAAGCTTTACGAGAGGACCCACAAAAACAAGGCTGGAAAATTTGTAGGTCATAGGTATGAGCAAATCTACAATGACGTGGTTGCTCGAATTGAAGAACGCCAGATCCAACTGACCCAATAGCTCCCCGATGGAATATCCGTCACATTATCTACACCTGAAGTGGGTAAGATTTACGAGAAGATACAAAGTTTTTATTTTTTAATTTCTATTATTCATTTATTCTAAAGGTGGTCCCTAAAATTATTTTTTATAAAGGTGGTCCATAAGAAAAATGGACGTACGTTGGGAATTGGTTTCATTAACGATGTTCCAAGGGCGACATCGTCTTATGGTCAAAGACGAGATGATGAGACTGCTCAGCTGCTTTCTGAGTTTAGCGTGACACGTTCTGAGTTGAGCGTGACACGTTCTGATTTGAGCGCAACACACGTTCAATAGATTCACTCAAAAGTTTTTTGGACGTTCTAGCGCCTGAAAATCCGCAATTGGAGAGCATGTTGTAGGTGAGACAGGCAGGATTTGGGATTCCATGGCCACGCTCCGTAGAAGAGGAGGAGATGGAGAGAAGGAGTCACGACTTCTCCTGGACTTCAACAACCCATAGCTAGTTTTTTTTCTGTTTATTGTATTATAAATTTAAACTTAAATATTTATAAAATATTTTTGGATTTTTTATTATTTAAATTTTTAATAATTTTAGTTTATTAATTTAATTCTAATTTTTAATATAGAAAACACGAATCAAACTAAATTCGTAGATAAATATACGTCTATTTAACGAGGAAATATTTGTTATGTCAACGTAATATTAACGAGTAGTTTACGTGGATATAGATATAATGTCCTCATAAATATTTACTTGTAATTTACTATGATAAACACGCAAATTCATAGTAAAGCTTACGTGTACTTTACAACGAAACTTTGCATGTATATTACGATGAAACCGTGTACGTGTTGTTTATGACGAATTTCTCTCTTCGTAAAGTTTATGTGTACTTTTTCCGTTATTATTAAGTTTATGTTTTCTTGTAGTGACTCCTTGTGCCATACTGATAACTCTTATAAGTTTTTTTTATCTAATATTCTGTATAATTCGTCTTCTTTGAAAATTGAATTCCAGATTTCTCGTTGTAGAATTATTAATGAAAAAAGAATATATTTTTACTATGATAAATTACATTTGGATAGTTGGCAGAGGAAGAGGCCAGTTTTAGAAAAAACGTTTGGGCCTGATTTTGTTTTAAGACATTGTCGTACTATCTGTAGAGATAATTTACAGAGTTGAATGTCCAAAACCAAAAAGTAAAACCTTCTTTGGTCTTTGTCTTTGCCGTTTCGTATAAAGTGAGACAAGTGCCCCTCTTTCTCCAATCCTCTTCTCTTTTTTTTATTTTTTTAATAATTCATCAAAATCGCCAGCGACCATCCGTTCACCGCCGATGGGTAAGAAGAGAAAAGCTACAGCTACGAGCCTCGATGAGGTAGATCGGACCGTTTACGCCTCCTTTCGAACCGCCGCCAACTCCCTGTCTCAGCTTTATACTCAGTCCATGAACCACCAGAAACTCTCTTTCCAAGCCGGTGAACGCCATGGTCTGGTATCGATTAGAAACCCCTTCTCTCTCTCTTACAGTTTTTGATAAATTCAATTTGATTGGTCTTCGTTGAGAGTCTTACCAATCGGTTCTGTTGATTTTCAAGTTTTGATTTTTAGGTTAAGTTGTTAGTTTTCTCATTTCTGTGTAATCTATTAAGTGTTGTTATGAGTAGACAAGGTTACAACCTGTGTCTTAATGTTCTTTATATGATAGGGTAATCATTACACAATACATACTGAACCTTGTGCTCAATTCTTGCATGTTTCAGGAGAAACTGTACCAATGGATATGGAGACAACAAGAAGGAGGGTCAAGAGTGACTCCTGTGGATATAATCAATTACATTCAGGTTCATATGATTTTATCTAACATGGAATGATCTGGTCAGATCTGTTTTTTTCTGTTCTTGATTGTGTTTCTTGTTTTCCCCAATGCAGAACGAGCTTGAGAGCTGCACAGAGGAACCCCCAATATCCCCAAGAGCTCCGCCGCCACCACCTCAACCAACAATGCATGTCACAAACTCTGGTCTCGTTGCCTCTTCAGGTACATTTTGCCCAACAGCTGGTCCAGTGGTTCGGTCTGAACAATCGGAAAACCAGGGCAAGAACTCGGTTTTCTCAAACGCTCTTTCAAGTCCCATACGCCGCAGTCTGCAGAACTACCAGATTCCGCAGGGAGGCTACATATCTGGCGGAACCAGAAGCAGTGAACTGAACAGGGGATCTGACTCTCCAAGCTCTTTTGATTCTTCAATGGACATGCATGCAGACTAAGAAACTATATGATGTAATACACCCTCTTTTGAAGATGTTTGCTCCATACAAAACTGGTTTGATTTTTCATAAATGTATCAATCGGTTGTCATCTTGAAGGTGGTTTGCTGGTATATTGGTGAGGGTGTCTGATGGTCACATGTAAATCATCGTGTGTGGGATTCATATCACTTGGTTAACTTTCTAGTGTTCATGTTTCAAACTACTTGAAGATCATTTAGCAAATCATTAATATCAAAACTCCTGCAACAAAGAAAAGTTAGATGAATTAGGTAGATATGCAAATGTATTCAAGTAAATGACTGCCAAAAGTGGATGGTTTCATTTGTCCATGGATCTCCCCACAGAAGTACAAATATGTAACTATAATGGAAAAAATGATTCCTAACTACATGCTATATATGTAAACACATCCAAGTATTGAATTGTATCAAAACTACACTAACTGTTCTTAATGCAGTTTTATGCACAAAATTTACGAAACTATGTAAAAACCATTATTTGGGATGTAATGATCAAATGAAAAGTTTATGGGGTTGAATCGAGAATTTCTTGTATTACCATCAGGGCCGTCTCAAACTTTATAGGGACCCTGTTCAAAAAAAAACTCTTTAATAATCTGATATAAGTGTTTTTTTACAAAGTTTTTTTACAAAATATTGTTATATGAAATAAATACACCAATTTATTTTCTCCAAATAACACAATTTTGTAGTTTTTTTGATACAAAGTCATCCACCAAATCATCAAATTTGATCTTCTCCAAAATATTATTCAATTGAAATCATCGCTAGCACATTCAATCTTTTTTTTCTTTTGATGTTTTCTATATCCAAAGAAGCCATAATCTATAAATATAATAGAGCAATGGAACATGAATAATGGTTAGACAAGACTGTAGTATATTTGTTATACAAGAAGTTGTGACTCTTCTTTTCTTTTTTTCGACATTAGGCTAGTCTTTTTTCTTTATGTTTGCTATTTATTTTGTAAAAAGTTGGCTAAGAAATATATATTTGTCTTTCTATTTATAATGACTAATTTATAGCAGTTTCTCAAACACAACTAAATTAAAATAATAATTTTTAAACTAGCATCGAATATTAAATCACACACTAACACATAAATTTACTTTCCAAATATATAATTGGTATAAGTACTAATTAGTTCCTGACTTATTGCATTTTTAGTTGGTTATGTAAACAAAATCAAACTTGTAATTTATAATTATATTTATATTTATTGGTTTATGAGAACTGAATTCAAATATACAGAATTCATTCAGATTTTTTTGATAATATGATTTTAAACTTATAACTATTATTAAAACACAAAATTATGGATCCTCTAAAATTTTGGACCCTATTCGACCGCTCTAGTTGCACGTGCAAATAGACGGCTCTGATTACCATGTATTAAGAATAGTTGATGTAGTTTTTTTTTTTGACACAGTACAATATTTGGGATGAGTTCTCATACACTATAGTCCGCTTAGCTACAAATGATATTTTTTGCTTATTTTTCTTAGAAAAATTGATTTGGCCCTATAAACTTTTTATTTGATTTGATTGAACCCTAATGATGTTTTACACAATTTCGAGAACTTCGTGTATATAACCAGCATTTAGGAATAGTGTAACATTCTCTGATTTTTGGTATATGGTACTGTATGTTGGAGTTAAAATCGATCGTATCGATATCAACGGCTAAAATTACCCGAGAATCATATCATTTACAATAATAAGCCGAAAACGTCAAGAGAATACTTCTGCATACGCCATGCCAACTTGAAAAAGGATACATAGAACAAACTTTGTATATTTTTTGCCGCAAAAGAAACAAAGAGATTCTGGTCCTAACAAGAATTATCCGGAAAAATTTCTTTGAAGAATTTTCACGGAAAAACTTTCGTAAAACAAAATAAAACCGTTTTACAATCTTTTGTAAAATTAAATTCAGAATTATTTTATCGAAAAACTTTCGAAAAACAAACAAAACAGTTTTACAAAACAATCTTTCGTAAAACGAACTTCAAATTTTTTTTTTAGGAAAAGCTTTTGTTAAACGACATGAAACAAGTTTTACGAAACAAACTTCTGTAAAACTAACTTCAGAAAGTTAGTGTCTACAGAAAAACTTTCCTAAAACATTCAAAACAATTTTGAGAAACCAAGTGAGAGCATATGAAAACATCCGGAGAATGGAAGAGACGACAAAGAGCCAAGAGAGAGAATCATCGACCATGTATTCTCTCTCTCAGCATCACCCACTCTCCTCTCTCCTCTCAACAACGCCCGTATCTCTCCCAAGCAACACCCATATCTTTCCCGAGCATCACCCATACCTCTCCTGAGATCCTCAGCATCGTCCATTACACCTCATAATCACCCACTCCTGTGTTCATCATGTTATCGCTTGAATCTTGTCCTTTTTTTTCGTTTCGTTGCAATTGGAGTTGCCATTGAGATTTTATGAAAAACGAGAAATCATATATTTTTCCTAAAATCTAGCCCATTGTTGAGTCAGAAAAGGTTAACTTAAACACAAAATATTTTTTTTTCAAAAAAACAAATGATTTTAATCATTTCGTAAACTAACGGCACAAAAATGCAACTCAGAGAAAATTGACGATTTTTCCGAGAAAGTCGTAAAACGTGTAATTCGTAAAATTGTCCATAACAGCTAAATCAAGAAACGCCCTGTTTTTGACTTAACACGTAGAGTAATCCAATATCAATGAAGGTTACTTTACTTGGAGAGGAATTAGGAAGAAAACATGATAATGTCACATTTCCGAAGAGGCAAGCTCTAATCTCGACAAAAAAAGAGCGGAGAAAATATGGAAAAAGGAAGATGTGGATCTAAAGAAAAATGAAAAAAATGGCCGAACTTGGAGGAGTATATAAAAGGCCGGGAAAGAGAAGAAAAAGGACAAAAACTTAACTAGCAAAACTCTCTACACTTAGAAACTTTAGGCTTTATTTTATTTTGTTTGACTATGAGCTGCAACTCACATAGGAATTTTAGGCTTAGGTAGTTAGTCTAGTGAACTTAGATAGATTTCGTTACCTTTGCTTATTTAATTCTGTTGTAATCTCGCTTCTAGGGAAATCTCATGTACGGTTTTGTCTCTCGAACGCTCTTGCGTAAATTCAGAATTAAGTCTATTGGTTTTCAAATTGTTTTTTCTTATCATCTTAACGCACATATTCTCTAATCACTTTTCGTTGGCTATCGCAGAAAATACGGATCCCTGAAAGAGTTCTACTTTTCCCTTTATAAATTGATTGTGCGAGTTCTGGCTACCACAATTTGGCACTAGCAAGAAGGGTTCATGGATTTTTCTTACTCAAAGCCACAAAACGCTTGATCGGAAAAGATGTCAACCATCGCTAACAAGATCGCAATATCACTCGCAAAAAGGAAACAATAAAATCTACCAAATGGTCTCATTATCGAGCTAGAGAGATCTCGACGCAAGAAGGTGTTCGACCAAAAAAATTTTCTGAGAAGTCTTCAAAAAATCAAAAATTTCTCTCTGAAATCATAGAGAAATTATAGATTTCTCACGAAAAAGGAAGCAACACAAATCGGGTACGCATCCCTCACTGCTGTACGTCTTCCCGAAAACCCTCTTACAAGAACAAAGTTTATCTCTCTAAAACCGCTCAAAACCCAAACCATTGACGAAGACAAATAAAATCGACATATCGTATCTGATGAGGACATCATACTCTCCCTCTTGAAAAGGTTTCGACCTTGAAACTATATAATCTGCACCAAGAGAAGCAAGTTAGCATTTACCTTCTTTGGGAGTCTAGAACCTTACCTCGGTATTGTTGTGGTCTAATATTTGTTGGAACATCTAGTGCCTCTCGTTTAAGAAGGAACGACATGATGACTCCTCTGTATTGTTCATGTGCTCTGGTTGGTTGTGGTTTATCTAGTGTCTCTTCTTGGATCAAGATGTTGCTGGTACCAACTTCTTGTTTTCTTTTGGTCTGAAAACACTTCTGATCTCCTTGTGTCTCTATGGTTTCTCCTTTTTCTCTAAGGTTAAGATTTGGGTCGTGGTGTTTTCTTTCCTTTCCTTCTGTACTCCTTGGGTCCCTGTTTCCTCCTTGACACTTAAATGAAAGATTAAGTGCATTATACTTGAACTAGAATTGAAAACAAAGTACTTGAAACTATGACTAGATAAATAGTCATTCCAATATTTTTTTCATATATTTCACTTACTAGTATACCAAGTGTGAAGGTCTGTAGTATCTCTGGTTTGAAACCAGTGACTTTATGAGTTGGTTTTGGCCGAAATTTGATCATCTCACATTCTTGGAATGAGGCTGCTTCTACACATTGCTCCTCAATGTTTATGCCTCTCTCATTAGTATATCTTGTATAAGTATAAGCATCCTTTGGCAAAAACAAGTGCATCATACTAGGAATAGAAATCTCAGAGATTAGTTTAACTAGATTATCCTTACATGCATCTAGTTTGATTTCTATTATGTGGGAAGTCTCCACTGATCTAGTTGTACAAGCTATAGCATAATGGCCTTTCTGATGACATCTATAACAATTATGCTAGCTACCTCTGAAAGTTCACAAGACATACATTGCTCTGTTTTTTCTTGTGGATCACTCTTCTTCTTAGATATTTGATTGTGCTTCTCAGTTTGATGCTCTTCCTTGTTGGAGTGGTATGCCACGTTTCTGCCTTTTTTCTCTCTCTCTTTGTAGAGCTCCTTTAAACCACTAACAAGTTTCTTGAGGTTTTATCTTCTGTAGAGAACCCATCTTCTGTTAAGTTCCAATCTTGAGTGGCATTAGTTCTTTAGCTTGGTTTATGCTGGTAGAGTTGCTGGAGTTGATCTTCTTTGGAGTGGCCTTTGGGATTGGTATTTTGCTACAACTCATCTCCTTGGTTCAGGGACTACAAGGTGCCTTACATGGTCTTTCCCATTGACCTCAGCTCCTATCACAAACTCTTCATGTAGTATCTTCTTCATTTCACTCCAGGAAGCACTCCATAGTCAAACTTGACATTAGCATCTAGATTCCAATACACAAAGGCATTTTCAGTTAGAGTATCTTTAGCAATAACCGACTTCTCTTCTTCTGGAACTTGGTGATGTTGAAACCAGTTGTCCATATATCTCTCCCACTTCAGGTATGCTTCTGGTCCTTGTCCATGACCTGAGAAAAAAATGTATTGTGACTAGAGTCGGCCACCTGCATCTTTTCCAGCCTCACTTAAGGCTTGATCTTCTTCAGCAAAGTCATGCCGAATTTCTGCTTCATCTTCAAGGATGGTTTCTGACAGCGTGCTGGTTAAAGTTTATTTTAAAGCAAGCAATCTATTAAAATTACCCTACAAACTACTCTTGCCAAGAGAGGTCCAATTGTAGTATTTAGGGATCAAATCCACATAGAGCGAGGGAACACAATAGATTTCTGAGTTCTAAAAGTTAAGCTAGGCAAGCTATAAATAGGAGGTTTGGTTGAGGGTTTATTCCAAAAGGGAGATTGTCTAAATAAGTTAACTGATTCAAATATGGACACGATAGATCTCGGATTTTAGGCAAGTGAATTATAGTGGATATGATGCAGGGAATTATGAATATGCAAGGACCTTAATCACAATCTGACTCCTCTCGTTCCAACTCTCGTATGCGAACAGAGGAGCCGACCGTCGATCGATGGCTAAGGCCGAGTGTCGATCGATGGTTATCGAACAAGAAGTTTGTCTACTAGGTCAATTAAACCAGCTCTCGCATGTATCTATCTACCTAACTCAATGGAATTAATTCTGACACAGAACCTACTCTTGTAGTTTTCTGTGTCCTAGGTTCAAGTTTCTAGTTAGCTACTCTAGAATACAAACATTAAACACAATTCCAAAAATGGATATCTCTTCATCCTACCAATCCTATTTTTGGACTAATTCATCAATACCATAATGAACTCTAAATCTAACAAGAGAATTACTTAGAAATAATCATAGAAAGCACGATAAACTGAATAATAAAATGCATAGAATAGATAATGGGGTTCCAATACAAATTTTTGAAGGAGTTCAGATCTTCTTCCCAAAACTACTAAGAAAACTAAAAGCTGTAAATAATAATTTGTTATGAAATCTCTGTGTCTTTGCCTAAACAATGGGACAACCCTTATAAACTAGGTCAAAACTCGTTCAGGGGCATTCTTGTAAAAAAATTTACTTGAGTTTGAAGTGGGCCAATAACTTTGCGAGTTGACCGTCGATTGACGGAAAGTGTGCGTCAATCGATGGCCAGACTTGACCTCGACTCTGACTTAGCTGATTGTGAACAACTAATAGATATCTTCTCTAAATGCTCTAACAAGCTCATTATCTCCATAATGCTCCAAAACATACCTTGACCTGAAAAGACCCTAAAACATAGTCTAGACATACTTAGCATAATCCAAATAGGGTCAAATCATAGTCTTAAACTGGTAAATAACAAGGTATATCAACTCCCCCAGACTTAACCTTTTGCTTATCTTCAAGTAAAACTAAGGTATCTTGAGAAAAATGTTTGAAAAGCGAGGACTCACTTAATACATAAGCATGACTGTCACCCTACTATATCATAACCACATCAGATAATGTTAATCAAAAAGAAACTTTATATGTCTTATCCTAGTATAGCAACCAAATCCATTTTATCAGCAACTCAACAAATACTAATTTGACTCACCCCTCTACTGATCTCATTTCTTTGCATAAAAATAAAGTGCATGCTTTACCTTGGGAATATTGATCAAAAGACACATGGACTCAACTCCTACAAACTTGCATGTATAGGTATAAAGCCTTTCATGATCCCTTTCTTTCCTTTTTTTCTCTCAGAATCTTGAATCTCAAATTCAATGACAATGATGTTGCTACAGTCTATCTTGCCATCTCATTTTCATTTTTTCTAATACAAAGTTGTAGGCGAATAATGGGTCATCGATATGTACATACCCCTCGCTTCCAACAATGTGTGATCATTCCTTTATTTAGAATAATGGGGTCATCGGTAATGTACTTACCCCTCTGCATCTCAGGAAATCATCTTGATTTTTTCTATTATAGATCCTGAAGAGAAAGAGAGAAAGGAAATCATAAATAACAGACTGGTACCTTAAAAACTTGCGGAAGGAAACTGATCCAATGTACACCAAACTCCAAAGCAAGCAAAGTAGTCAATATTAGGTTGGAGATCAGCTTTGGTTTCTTCAGAATTTCTTAGTAAGTGTGATCTAATGGCAGAATGATCCACTTTGGCATCTCCAGAAATCTATGCAATCAATATGTCTAAGAATGGTGCTAAAGCATTGTTAGTCAATAAATAAGTTCTTATCATAATCTCTTTCTTGATTCTATAAAAACAATTTGAAAAACTTAATAGTTAAAAGCTCAAAATAGATAAAAGCATCAGCGAACCTCCCCCAGACTTGAATACACTGTCCCTAGTGATATCTCGTCGGGATTGGTTAATAAAAACTAAAGCATAAGTAAAAGGTTGAGAGAAAGTCGAGGTTACCAAACTCCGTAAGGAGTGTCGTCCGACGGTGAATTGTGGGTGTCGATCGATGGTTAGGTAGTGGTGTCAACCGATGGTGGTTTCAACTTTTCTACTCCTCCTTTGAAAACCTAAAGTAATTAGATAAAAACCATAATTAATAACTAGATAATAAAAAATCAAATTAAAACTTACTACACAGTGGGCTGCCTCCCACTCAACGCTTAGTTATAGTTTTAAGCTCGACGTTGTGACTTCTAGACTAGGAAGGTGAGTCATAAAATCAATGTGAAAAGCAAGTATCCACATACTCTCTGCTCGTCCCAAACCATCCACTGATAAAACCTTTTACAGCCTCATCTGCTCTTGCTTGCTGATTTACATCTTCTTTGAGTAAATACCAATCTGCCCATCCTGTCTTCAAGTGCTTGAATGCCTCCTGTCGGCATGTTAAGTCTGGCATATGTGGGCTCTGAAATATCCTCCAAACTCTGGTTGATACTTTTTCCCTCATCAAGTTCTGATAAAGGTAAAAAATCCATTGAGCTTGTCTTGTAAGAGCTCCTCTATTACCAGTCTCTGCCGAGATGTTGCGTTGTGATTGTCTATAGATGGAGAATTGTTGCCGTCGATCGATGCTGAGTTGACTGCCTCACCCTATGTTTGATTTATGAAGAGATTCCTTGATCCGTTGGCCATAGCTAGTATGTCTGCTATATCATCCTTGGAGACATTGAGAATCCTTCCATCCATTGCCCGTGCATAACCAATTGGGTCTCTCATAATTCCAAACTCATCTGGTCTAAGGTATCCATAATTGTCACCTTATCATATTGGGTTGCCGTCGATCGATGGTAAAGAGCCAACGTCGATCGATGTTGCATTCCAGCTTCCATAGGATCCCCTGAAATTTCCAGTCTCTTCGAGTGCAAAGTCATGATACTCGACTGCTTCTTTTTCAAGGTAAGACTCATCTTACACTTGGTTGTTAAGTATGGCATCCTCTCACGGTATTGTTGCCCTATGTAGACTATCTCTTCTTGATTGTCTTCGTCGTTCTGATCTGTGGCATAACTCGTTGACCGATGGTGGATTGTGTGTATTGATCGATGCCAAAGGGTGGGATCCGTGCTGGTTCTGGTTGAAGGGACTGTCGACCGATGCCAAGGGTTGGGTGTCGATTGATTCTGTGTCCGCATGCTCATTGTTCTTGATCGTATTTACAAAAGCATGTAGCAATCAAAATTGGATCATCACCCAATTCTATCTGAGTAGCCTTGTTCTTGACTTTAACATACAACCTGTTTGTCTTCATGTCGCAGACAACTCCCACTGTTGCCATGAAAGCTCTTCCAAGGAGTAAGGAAGAGTTCCAATCAATCTTTATATCCATCACATGGAAGTCTACTGGAACTAAGGCGTTGCGAATCTGCATTGGGACGTCTCTGGATATTCCCTTGAATTCACTTTGGAGAAATCCACAAAGGTGAATGAATCACTAGAAGGATCCACTTTCAGCGTTAGCCTCTCTGCCATCACTCTAGGCATGATGCTAACTGCTGATCCAGTATCGCAGAGGGGGTTAGAATATTTGTGACCTTTGACAAAACATGGGATCACAAATTTTCCGGGGTTAGTTTTCGTCTTGAGAGTAGTCCTCTGCTTCATCTTCTCTCTGAGGTCATTGAACATGTGCTATATGTCCTTTTTTGTTTTCTTGGATTCCCTGAAAAACATCCACAATCTATGAGTATAATATCCTTCATCAAACGGAATATCTAAATAAATTTTAAAAACTCTTTTGGCAAAGCCATCCATCTCTTTGTCGGTTGCTTCTCTGCCAAGATGTTTGGGAATCTTCTGCTTCCTTCTGGAGTGGCTTTCTATTGTCATGAGTTCAAGTGTATTGGCGTTTTGTTCCTGAGTCTCCATCCTCGAAGGTTTGACAAATAAGTTGGCACTCATACTTGGTAACCGAATCGGTTATGTTGTTGGGGGTTGTCGATCGATGCTTGCTTCTCGCAGTCGATCGATGTTGGAAGATTCACACAAGGCAACCTATTCTGCAGGTTTCCTCGATCAACGTTTCGGCTCAGGTGTCAATCGACACCAATGTGAACTGCCAAAAGACATGGCCATTTTTACACAAAAATCTCATTCTTGAAGCTGTTCTCTCTTCACCTCTTGCCAAAAGTCTTCACCTATCAATGCATTGATGTGGTTACTCTGACTAGCTTCTCCTTAGTTAAGGCCTCATATCTCTGATTGGCCTCACTTTTTTGGACCACTTGATTCTCCAATTTCTTGACATGAGTGTTGAGGTTCTCAAACTTGGTGTTGAGGTTGGAGTACAACAAATCTATCTTCCCATTGAAGTTCAAAGTCATTTGTTGCTGCTGCTCCAGTATCCTATCAACCATAGCTTCCAATCTGCTCTTTTGTGGCTTCTGCTGCTGTGAATTCTGATTGTAGTTACTCTTGTTGCCACCATAGGAGTTCCTGTTGTAGCCTGGATTTCCTGGTCTCTGATAACCGTTTCCACCAACAAAATTCACGTCCTCTTCCTCGTCTTCTTCTTCCAGGGCTTTCACTTCTTGCTTCTTGAGAAATTTCTAAACACTGTCTAACTTTACCTTGATTTCATCTATCTGCTCCCTGCTCAAAGATGGAGCTGATTTCTTCCTCTTGTAGTCAGTGTTCTTGGTGTTATTGCTAGACGCCAAGTTCTCAACAAGCCTTGTTGCTTCTTCTAGACCCTTAGTGCTGAATTTTTTTTCACTAGGTGTGTCTAAAGCCATCTATTTCTGCAAATCAATACCTCTGAAGAAAGGGCCACGTAGCTGTACTTCTATGAAACCATGGCATGGACAGTCTCTTTGGTGGGACTTGAATCTGAACCAAGAGCTTCCGAATGATTCCCCAGGTTCTTGTGTGAATGTAGCGATCATGTTCCTCAAGTCTTTTGCTCGCGCATCATCAAAGAAATTGCGCAGGAATGCATTCTTGATGTCTGTCCATGATATCAGAGACAATGCGAAGCATCTCCAGCAAGTGCGTACTTGAAGAGCTTGCAGAATAAATAGTCCATAGGGACTCCATTGGCCTTAATAGCAAAAACTAAATCCTCAAATCGCTCTAGGTGATCCATCCGGTGCTCATGTCGCAATCCATGGTCGGGTGTTTGCGCAACTAGTGCGAAGAAGGACGGTTTGATCGCAAAATCATTCCTCTGGAAAGATGGAGGACGAATAGCGGATCTGTTAGCATATAACTGGTCTGTACGATTGTAGTCTGCCAGTGTCCGTTGGGCAACTTGAGCGGCAGCTTCAGATTGAGCTACTGCAGCATCTGCTTCTGGTTTAGGGATCACAACTCCATGTTCGTCGATTTCCTGACATGTTGTATTACGCAGATGACCTTCAAGGTCATACAGGTCTCCTCTCTCATCTCGAACCACATCTAAAGTCGCAACAATCTTTCACGAGTTACCGTCAATCGATGCCGTTTGCATATTGTCGATCGATGTTGATGTGTGAGTGTGATCGGCGGTCAAGGGATACTGTCGATTGATGCTAGTCGTATCTGTTTGTGGATGGAACGTTCGATTGCAACGGGGTCTAAGAAGAGCATTTCCTTGTTTTTTTTTGCTTCTGGTACTGCTAGGCATGCACTTGAAAGACAAGAAAAAGAAATTTTCAGTAACTTGCAATAAAATAAAAAGCCTAGACTAAACCCTAAAAAATAAACCTAATGGCAATCCTTGCTCCCCTGCAACATCGCCAAATTTGACAGCGTGCGGGTTAAAATTTATTTTAAAGCAGATAATCTACCAAATTAACCCTACGAATTACTCTTGCCAAGAGAGATCTAATTGTAGTACTTAGGGATTGAATCCACATAGAGAGAGTGCACACAATATATTTTTGAGTTCTAAAGGTTAATCTACGCACGCTATAAACGGGAGGTTTGGTTGAGGGTTTTATTTCAAAAAAAAATTGTCTAAATAAGTTAACTAATTAAAATATGAAAAAGATAGATATAGGGTTTCAGGAAAGTGAATTATAGTGGACAAGATGCATAGAATTATGAATATGCAAGGACCTTAATCACAATCCGACCCCCTCTCGTTCCAACTCTTGTATGCGAACAGAGGAATCGACCGTCGATCGACGACTAAGGTCGAGTGTTGATCGATGGTTATTGGACATGAAGTTCGTCCTCTAGGTCAATTAAACCAGCTCTCGCATGTATCTAACAATGTTAACTCAATGGAATTAATTCTGGCACAAAACCTACTCTGGTAGTTGTCTATGTCCTAGGTTCAAGTTTCTAGTTAGCTGCTCTAGAAAACAAGCATTAAACACAATTCCAAAGATGGATATCTCTTCATCCTACCAATCCTATTTTGGGCTAATTGATCAGTACCATAATGAACCCCAAATCTAACAAGAGTATTACTCAGATATAATCATAGAAAGCATAATAAACTGAATAATAAAATGCATAGAATAGATAATGAGGTTCCAATACAAATCTCCGAAGGAGTTCAGATCTTCTCCCCAAAACTGCTAAGAAAACTAAAAGCTGTAAATAATAATTTGCTATGAAATCTCTGTGTATTTGCCTAAACAAAGGAAAGACCCTTATAAACTAGGTCAAAACTCATTCATGGGTACTTGTAATTTTCTTGACTTGGGCTTGAAGTCGGCCAATGACTCAGCGAGTTGACCGTCGATTGACACCAAGTGTGCACTGTCGCTCGATGGTCAGGCTTGACCTCAACACTGACTTAGCTCATTGTGAACATCTACTGGATATCTTCTCTGAATGCTCTAACAAGCTTCATTATCTCCATAATGCTCCAAAACGTACGTTGACATGAAAAAACTCTAAAACACAGTGTAAACATACATAGCAGACTCCAAAAGGAGTCCCAATGATAGTCTTAAACTGGTAAAAAACAAGGTATATCAGCTTCAGAATTATGTTAATCGATTTAAGAATCAGTTTCATCCTTGTCTTCTTCTTCTTCGTGATCATAGTAGGCCACTTCACACCGTGTTTTGTCTTTTATGTCAGTGTTATGAGTAGTTTGATTTTTCCATGAATCCTCATTTTCAAAACAACTCTCTTCATCAGTGTGTTGTTCCCATGATTCTTCTTGCCAAACCCCCTCTTCTTCATGTGTTTTCTCAATCCAGTGTAACCGATCTCCTAACTCTTGCCTCATATTCCTTATTTATTCCCTCAGAGAGTGCATGAGCTGAACACAAGAATTTAGTGCATTAGAGGTCTCTTTTTAAGCATAACACTCTCCTTCTCTTGGATATTATCACTCTCTTCCTGCCATGATTGGTTCTCATGGTCTTCCTCTTCATGATGAGAGTAGGAAACTTCGCACCATGTTCTGTCTTCAGTGTTATGGTTTTCCTCTTCATGATTTTCCTGATCGGTTTCGCTTCCTTCAACCACTCATGCTGACTGATTTTATCTTGGTAATCATCTGGTGGTTCTGGCTCAGGATTTTCACCATCCGGATCATCATTAAAGTTTGAGCAGTCTTCTGCCAATGATTACTTCCATGATCTTCATCCTCATCAAACAAGTATTGATCATCCTGCCAAGGGTCTTCTTCTTCTTCCATTGTACCTGGAAAGAACACACAGCTAGTAGTCAATGTCTTTTTATTGGAAATCGGATGGGTTTATGCAAGACAGAGTACTTGCACCAATTTTAAATGAAGCTATAGTTTATGAATGATGCAATTTCGAAAATGCACAAGTAAAAAAGATCAATCAATGCAATAACTAAAAATATTTGTGAGTTTTCTTTAGGAATGCAAATAAAAACTAAAATGGAAAACTCTGCTGGACACGAAATGCAAACAAAATTATTTTTTGATTTTTAAACTTTAGGGATCAAGCAAAATCGACTTCTTCTTCTTTCTTTGGTTTTCTTAAGAACAATAAGAACATTAATAATGACAGAAATCAAAACTTAAAGGAAATGGACTTTTTATGGTTTTTATGATTTTATGAATGATAAAAATAAGAGCAGAAACAACACAAGAACAAAAACTAATTTTATGTGTTTTCGATTTATAGAATGAATGATAAACTGAATTAAAACAGCAACTAGAGCATGAACAAATTTTTTTATGGTTTTCAATTTTCTGGAAATCAAATAAAAGGAACATAATTAAAAACAAAACAATTTTTTATTTATAAAATGAAACAAAGCAAAGCAGAAAGATATAGATAGAGGTTGGATTGATACAACTTGGGGGGGGGGGATAGGAGTTTTAAAGCTCTGAATCCAGAAATGATACAAGCCTAGACTAACAAAGTCTTATAAAACTCTTGGTGGACAGAATCTATTCAGCAGCTGATGGATAGATGGTGATTGACTCTCTCAATCCTTTATGAACCAGACTTTCTTGAATCTCACAAACAATCCTAATCCAGAAATCTATAGAAAACAAATGACTCTCTCAAATGAATCTAAAGACAAGAACAACTCGAAGACACATTTCTTTGAAAAGAAAAAAAATACTTGGATAAAAAAACGTGCGTTTACAATGAGAATGATACTCAGCTTATATGGGCTGATCTACAAAGAAGAAAAAGGAATAAAAATTACTCATAAATAAAACCAGCCGTTGGAGAGATCTTTGGGCTGAAAGAGGGGAATTTGCTGATTTCCTTGAATCTTGATATCTTGGGAATAAAGTGATGAATCCTTGGAGTGTCTAGGTTCATTGGTCGAGCCTTCATAATACCTCTGAACAAAAAAAAAAGAACTGTTGAAGATTTATGGCATAAAATGTGCTTAGCTCCTCCAAATAAGGATGGTCGGTCCAAATGATTCTCCAAATTATGTTATGCATATTTCTTGGTTTTCTAACGTCTCCTGTCCTCTTTGGTTTGCAATAAATTAATCCTGGATGCCAAATCCTGGTTTGGAATTGGGTAAACCAATTTATTATCAAACTTGCCATAAATAGCTTCGGTTAATCTTACTTGATCGGGATCCGACTGATCCATTGTGGTCTGGTGCTCCATAATGTAGTGTAGAGTGCTTCTAGAAGTAGTAAAAAGTCTCCTGGATTCCAATATTGAGTTTGGTATAACATAAGCTTCTGATCTTCCAAATACGGCAAGTCGGGCCACCCTTGACTTAGAAAAATATCTCCTAAACTATTAATCTTTTTAGTATGAAACCAATTCGCCGCGTGCTCTTGTTGAGCTTAGAATCCAGGAAAATCAGTTTAATGGATAAATTCCTCATGGTTTGAAAATATATGGTATTTTGATTGCACTTAGATCCTGGTTGGCTCTTTTAGCTTTCCTCAGCTTAATGTTCTTCACTGATTTACTCATCAGTATCCCTCACTGCTAGATCGTATTCCAAAACACAAGACATTGGAAGCATTCAAGTGTCGCATCTGTCGCAACATATTATGATCTTTCCTAACATTTGTTGACAAAGCCTACTTCCTAAAAAGTACTCAAAACTCCCTCAGGTCAATCCTGCGGAAACGAGAAAAATTTCAACCATGTCTGAATCACGACAACACAGCTTGTCATAGCTCGTATCTTAAACTCGCTATGGCTACACAAACATACACACTCAAGACTACAAACCTTTCTTCGAGATCAGTTCGAATCACGGGAAAAAGTTTAATTTTCTACAAAGTATTCGATGAGTGCGAATAAAACATTAAGGAGAATAAAGAAAAGTCGGTATCACAGTAATTACAGAGAAATTGGATTTATTAACCATACAAAAGATGGTAGCAAAATAGATGTGGCGAAACTTCTCCGGAGAAGCCTAAGAAAAGATTTTACGAAAAGAAGTTTTTCAAAATAGCTTTTGTAAAACCCAATCTCGACAGCATTTTAGAAAATGGTTATCACAAAATTAAACTCGACAATATATTATGAAAAAACTTCCGTAAAACTAAGCTCGACAATATTTTATGAAGCAACTTCCGTAAAATTAAAAACAATAACATTTTACAAAACAGTCTTCTTAAAATAAAACTCAACAACATGTTATGAATCAACCTTCATAGAATTATCTTGCAACCTTTTACAAAATTTCATTCAATAACTAAATTAGCTTCCGTAAAATTAAACTCGATAATGTTTTGCGAAACAGTATTCGTAAAATAAAACATGACAATATTTTTACGAAAAAAACTTTCGTAAGATAACCTCAAAAACATTTTACGAAGAACTCTCATAAAGTTAAAATCGAAAACATTAAAAAAAAATCTTAAAACTAAAGAAAACTCAAAATTTTACGACACTACTTTCGGAAAATCAAACAAGATCTTGCAAAACGATCAAAAATGAAGGAAGATGAGAATGGCTAGAAACATGGCCAGTTCACCCACTGTTTGGGGGGGGGGGAGCTGAGCAGCTCTCCCACATGATGTCACATGCTTCTTCCTCCTCTCCCACTTTACTCTTCCTGGAGTGGTCACCCACTTCTCCTCAATTCGTTTTGATGCTTTTGTAAAGTTTCGTTGATGCGACACATGTAGTAAAGTTATAAAAAAAATCTGCCATGTTGAGTAAAAAAAATGAACTACTCATAAACGTTCGATAAGAGGTTTTGATAATATTCGAAGCGTACTTGATAATCTTTCATAAACCAATAGTATGAATAAAAAAAAACAGAAACTTGGATTGGAGGATTGCAATATCTTCCACGCTTCAATATTCTTGTCAAAGTTCCATTGGCGATCAAATCATATGAGAATCGAGCTTTACGATGTTTTGCAACATTGAGTCAAAAATGGCTATTCCTAAATTCCTAATAACTTTTCGACGAAATATTTAATCATTTTCGTAAAATCAACGGCATGGAGAGAACAGAAACCAGAAACCAAATCGGAAGATCGAGATGGACAAATTAAATTGTAAAAACCAGGTACGGCCTAAACGTGGCAAGTAACGTAGAAAAACCCAAAAAGTGGATTTGTTTACTAGCCGAAGAGGAGTGGACAGATACAAGGAGAAGAAGGGGAAAACGAGAAGGAAAACTGAGATGATACAAATCCGAATCTCTGAGAGAATTAATGTATGTTCGACTTGAATTTTTTTTTAAAAGACTTGGAATTTTATTATTAAAGTAATTTGTGAAGCAAAAATTACTTGGAGTTTGCTGTGAATTTTAGGGAACTTAGAATTTAGTTGGTTAGTCTATAGGGGGTCTTGCAAATTGAACTAATCTCTCACAAAACCGAGAAATGATCGTCATTTATTGAAGACACAAACGTCGTCTTAAAACCGACTCGTGTCCAAGCACTTATCTTAAAACCGGCTCATTCCAAGTCAAGACATCAAGTTGAAATCGACCTACGATCACAATCCCATCGTCTTCTTTAAATCGACCCAGATTAGCGAGCATCTGAATCTTCAGAAGAAGAACATACGCATCCCATCAAAAGATAGGTTCAGCTGACCTCCATTGTAAAAAAGGAGGGGTACCTATACTCACATACTTAAAATATTTTTTTCTAGATATCAAGAAAATGCTTTCGACAAAGAAAATCCTTGCAGCCTTAGGCAGAAACAAACTTTGGCAATACAATGCTTTATCGAAGTCGTCCAAGCGGCAGAACGACAATCTATAAATAGTACAATTGCTAGCAACAGGGCCAAATTGTCAAGCAACATAGTCTAGAAAACTCTACAGCAGCTCTTAATGCAATCTTGCGTTTAGACAACATGTATGAACATCAGACTAATAACACGACACTTAGACAAAGTCTTAAAGAAAATAACCTTTTCAAGTTAACAAACGAGTTTCGTATAAAACCAAAAATTATATGAGATATCTTTAACATAAACGGGTTGCTCCCAAATTTCCGGAGAACCAAGCGAATCACAGAAAAGCATGAAAAAATTGCAACAAAGCAAAATAAATGACTCAAATAGCAGAAAGCACAACAAGGGGAAAACCTTCTCCGTGCTCGTTGACCAGGTCTCCCATTGATTGACCAATTCGTTCTGCTCAAGAAACATTTATATTGTGAGTGTTTCTTGTAAAATCTACGAAATAGTTTCCCCTAAAGATCATAACAAAATAAATTTCATAAAAAAATCGATGAATTATACAAAGCTACTTTCACTGAAGATCGGAATCAAGACGAAAACATTTCTCGTAAAATCTGCATAAACATCACATATAAAAAAAAACTGTTTTGACATCTCTTGACAAAGCTTCTCTTCACAGTTTTCATAAAGACAGTCGCTCATTACAAAACTATATGATTCGTCTTTTGAGTAGAAAGCTAAATTATATCTCTCGTCACTATGATCAAGCAGATCACTTCCCTAACCCTTGTTGTTTATTGGCTTCCGCCTCTCACTCCCCTCGGTTATGGACGAGCAGATCATTATCATGCAACTTATTCCAAATAGATTTGGTGTCGAGCCTCTTAGGCTTCGGCTTCCTCGGTGATGACTGTAAGCAAAGTTCACTGAAAGCCTTTCAGAATGGCTTTCGTGGCTGAAACTGAGTTATACGAAAACGACTTTCACATGACTAAAGGAATAATTACATGAAACACTATTGTATGATCAAAACCTGAAGAGAAAAATCGTCTTCTAATATATCAGCCACCTCAACGCCAAAATTCCAAGCAGTGAAGTCTCTCTAGTCTTCTTCCTCGCAACGACCTGTGAAGAAGACTTTACCCTATATGTTATGTCTCCTTGCGATAAACTCTGGGATGAATCCATCACAGCCATCACATCAAACAAAAATGTTTCCCGGAATAAGATCATTATGTGACCTTCACGCCAACACGAAACTTCCTTGGTCATGCTGTTTAAAAAAAGTCATCACATCAAGCACCAACATGTTCTCGCTGTTGAAACATAAACTTGATTTGGGTTAATCATTGGGCTAATAATCTAATAATCATGTTAGCCCAAATTTGACCCAAGTTCTAGAATTTATCTAGAAAAATCTTCCACCTCCTTAAGATAAAAATCTAGATATTTTCATAGAATTATCTAGATAATTAGAATAAAAATATCAAGATATTTTAGTAGAATTATCTAGATTTAAGAATAAAATATGTAAGATATTTTGTATTTTGGAGGCTATAAATACCTCCACTCTCTTCTCATTTTGTATCATCTAAGAAATAAGAAGTTTCCTCTTCATAAAATCTCTTCTCTTCAAACACTTTCTCCATTTCTAATAAGTTTCTTATTCCAACAAAGTGGTATCAGAGCTATAAGATCATTCTGAAGATGGCAAGTAGTGGTGTTCCCTTCCAAGTTCCAATGCTCACAAAGAGCAACTATGACAATTGGAGTTTAAGGATGATGGCTATCTTAGGAGCACATGATGTATGGGAGATAGTTGAGAAAGGCATCACTGAACCAGAGAATGATGGTGGTTTATCTCAAGCTCAAAGAGATGGCTTGAGAGATTCAAGAAAGAGAGACAAGAAGGCTCTCTGTCTAATCTATCAAGGTTTAGATGAAGATACATTTGAGAAGGTTGCTGGAGTAAAGACATCTAAAGAAGCATGGGAGAAGCTTCAAACCTCTTACAAGGGAGCGGAACAAGTTAAGAAGGTACGTCTACAAACTTTACGAGGAGAATTTGAGTCATTACAAATGAAGGAAGGAGAACTCATCTCAGATTACTTCTCAAGAGTCTTGACGGTTACTAATAACCTAAAAAGAAATGGTGAGAAGTTAGATGAGGTGAGAATCATGGAGAAAGTTCTTAGATCGCTCGATTCAAAATTTGAGCACATTGTTACCGTAATTGAAGAAACAAAAGACTTGGAGACAATGACGATGGAGCAACTTCTTGGATCACTACAAGCTTATGAAGAAAAGAGGAAGAAGAAAGAGGATATTGTTGAGCAAGTTCTCAAGATGAGAATTGATCACAAAGAAGAAAGTAGCCGAAATAATCCAAGACGTGGTGGCAGTCATTTCAGAGGAAGAGGTCGTGGTGTAAATGGACGAGGTTGGAGACCATATGAAGACAACTTTAACCAAAGAGGAGAGAGCTCATCAAGAGGTCGTGGAAGGGGAAATGCAAAATCAAGGTACGATAAATCAAACGTCAAATGCTATAGATGCGGAAAGTTTGGACACTATGCTTCTGAATGCAAAACTCCAAACAACAATAGAGTTGAAGAGAAGTCCAACTATGTTGAAGAAAGGAGTAAGGAAGAAGATATGCTATTGATGGCTTACAAGAAGGATGAGACAAATGAAGTTAGCAGATGGTACCTTGATAGTGGTGCTAGCAATCACATGTGTGGTAACAAAAGCATGTTTGTGAAGCTTGATGAATCGGTGAAAACCAATGTGGCTTTGGGAGACGAATCGAAGATGGAGGTGAAAGGCAAAGGTGATATTCTCATCCGCTTGAAGAATGGAGATCATCAATTCATTTACAATGTTTATTACATTCCAAGCATGAAGACCAACATCTTGAGCCTAGGACAACTCTTGGAGAAAGGTTATGATATTCGACTAAAGGATAATAACCTTACTGTAAGAGATATTGCAAATAACTTCATCACAAAAGTACCAATGTCAAGCAATAGAATGTTTGTCCTAAACATTCAAAATGACATTGCACGATGTCTCAAGATGTGCTACAAGGAGGAGTCATGGCTTTGGCATCTTCGGTTTGGGCATCTAAACTTTGGAGGCTTGGAGCTACTTTCTAAGAAACAAATGGTGAGAGGATTACCTTGCATCAACCATCCAAATCAAGTGTGTGAAGGGTGTTTACTTGGAAAGCAATTCAAAATGAGTTTTCCAAAGGAGTCGGAGACAAGAGCAAGAAAGCCATTAGAGCTCATACATACAGATGTATGTGGCCCAATCAAACCAAGCTCACTTGGTAAGAGTAACTACTTCCTTCTCTTTATTGATGATTTTTCAAGAAAAACATGGGTTTACTTTTTGAAAGAAAAATCAGAAGTGTTTGAAAATTTCAAAAAGTTTAAAACCCAAGTTGAGAAGGAAAGTGGTCTTGTGATTAAGACCATGAGATCCGATCGGGGAGGAGAATTTATGTCCAAGGAATTTTTGAAGTATTGTGAAGATAATGGTATTCGAAGACAATTGACGGTGCCAAGAACACCTCAACAAAATGGAGTAGCGGAAAGAAAGAATAGGACTATTCTTGAGATGGCAAGAAGCATGCTCAAGAGTAAGAATCTACCAAAGGAGTTATGGGCAGAAGCAGTCGCGTGTGCGGTGTACATATCAAACCGATCTCCAACGAAGAGCGTTTCTGGAAAGACACCACAAGAAGCTTGGAGTGGAAGGAAGCCCAGTGTCTCACACCTAAGAGTCTTTGGAAGCCTTGCTCACGCTCACGTTCCAGACGAGAAGCGGAGCAAACTAGACGACAAAAGTGAGAAGTACATTTTCATTGGGTATGATGCTAACTCCAAAGGCTACAAACTCTACAATCCTGAAACAAAGAAGACAATTATAAGTCGGAATGTCATCTTTGATGAAGAAGGAGAATGGGATTGGAGATCAAATAATGAAGACTACAACTTCTTTCCATCTTTTGAAGAAGAGAACTTGGAGCAAATAAGAGAAGAACCAGCTACACCACCAACTTCACCAACACCAAGTTCTCAAGGGGATGAAAGCTCAAGTGAAAGGACTCCACGTTTTAGAAGTCTACAAGACATTTATGAGGTAACCGAAAATCAAGACAATCTCACTTTATTTTGCCTTTTTGCGGATTGCGAGCCTATGAACTTTGAAGAAGCTCAAGAAAAGAAGTCATGGAAAAGTGCAATGGATGAAGAAATCAAGTCAATCCAAAAGAATGATACATGGGAATTGGCTTCACTTCCTAATGGGCATAAGGCAATAGGTGTGAAGTGGGTGTATAAGGCAAAGAAGAACTCTAAAGGAGAAGTTGAAAGATACAAGGCGAGACTGGTGGCAAAAGGGTATAGTCAAAGAGCCGGAATCGACTATGATGAGGTATTTGCTCCAGTTGCTCGTTTAGAAACAGTTAGGCTAATCATTTCATTGGAAGCCCAAATGAGATGGAAGATACATCAAATGGATGTCAAATCTGCCTTCTTAAATGGAGATCTTGAGGAAGAAGTCTACATTGAGCAACCACAAGGCTACATAGTCAAAGGTGAAGAAGACAAAGTCTTGAGGCTGAACAAGGCACTTTATGGATTAAAGCAAGCACCAAGAGCATGGAACACTCGGATTGATAAGTACTTCAAGGAGAAAGACTTCATCAAGTGTCCATATGAGCATGCACTTTATATCAAAACCCAAAACAACGATATATTGATTGCATGCTTGTATGTGGATGACTTGATATTCACTGGCACCAATCCGATTATGTTTGAAGATTTCAAGATGGAGATGACAAAGGAGTTCGAGATGACTGATATTGGATCAATGTCATACTACCTTGGCATTGAAGTAAAGCAAGAAGAAAATGGAATCTTCATCACTCAAGAAGGATATGCTAAAGAAGTGCTTAAGAAGTTCAAGATGGAAGACTCAAATCCAGTTTGCACACCAATGGAATGTGGAGTCAAGTTATCAAAGGAATAAGAAGGAGAGAGTGTTGATCCAACACTCTTTAAGAGCTTAGTTGGAAGTCTACGTTATCTAACTTGCACAAGGCCCGACATCCTACACGCGGTTGGAGTTGTGAGTCGATATATGGAGCATCCAACAACAACTCATTTCAAGGCAGCTAAGAGGATCTTACGCTATATCAAAGGTACAATCAACTTTGGCTTATATTACTCTATCTCTGACGATTACAAGCTTTTTGGATATAGCGATAGTGACTGGGGTGGAGACGTTGATGACCGGAAAAGCACAAGTGGCTTCGTATTTTTCATTGGAGAAACCGCTTTCACATGGATGTCAAAGAAGCAACCAATTGTTACCCTCTCCACTTGTGAAGCGGAGTACGTAGCGGCTACTTCATGTGTTTGCCATGCTATTTGGTTACGAAACTTGCTAAAGGAGTTGAACCTACCACAAGAGGAGCCAACGAAGATCTTTGTTGATAACAAGTCGGCAATAGCATTGGCGAAGAATCCAGTCTTCCATGATCGGAGTAAGCACATTGATACTCGTTATCACTACATTCGAGAATGTGTTGCCAAGATGGATGTGCAATTGGAGTATGTGAAGACAAATGATCAAGTAGCTGATATCTTCACCAAACCACTCAAGCGTGAAGACTTTATCAAGATGAGGAGCTTACTCGGAGTAACCAAATCAAGTTTAAGGGAGGGTGTTGAAACATAAACTTGATTTGGGTTAATCATTGGGCTAATAATCTAATAATCATGTTAGCCCAAATTTGACCCAAGTTCTAGAATTTATCTAGAAAAATCTTCCACCTCCTTAAGATAAAAATCTAGATATTTTCATAGAATTATCTAGATAATTAGAATAAAAATATCAAGATATTTTAGTAGAATTATCTAGATTTAAGAATAAAATATGTAAGATATTTTGTATTTTGGAGGCTATAAATACCTCCACTCTCTTCTCATTTTGTATCATCCAAGTTTTCAAGAATTATCTAAGAAATAAGAAGTTTCCTCTTCATAAAATCTCTTCTCTTCAAACACTTAAACACTTTCTCCATTTCTAATAAGTTTCTTATTCCAACACTCGCAACGCTACTTTACGTTTGCTCGAAAGAGAAACCAGCCTTCAGTACTGCGAGCGTCACAAAAATTCAAAGAACTAGATTTCGGCGTGAAACGTCTTCCTTGATTAA
Source organism: Moricandia arvensis (assembly GCA_905132765.1). Classification (NCBI taxonomy): domain Eukaryota; kingdom Viridiplantae; phylum Streptophyta; class Magnoliopsida; order Brassicales; family Brassicaceae; genus Moricandia; species Moricandia arvensis. Next base: position 83,215 of record CAJHQP010001605.1, read on the forward strand.
AGTTCCATCTTGGAAACTCATACATTCACACAAACTAGCACTTTTCGAAAACACACTCTTCACGAAGGTTCAAAACCAGAACGATAAGAACACGAAACTTATCATTATGTATATTTCTGATCACAACAGGCTAACGAAACCAGAACCAACGTCTCTTTCTCTCTCTCTCTCTCTCTCTCTCTCTCTCTCTCCACAATGTCGGATCTTTACTACAGATGAAGCAGCACAAAAGGGAATGTACTTGGCTCTATGCAGTGGCGGACGCAACCAATGGCATACCAAACAAGTGTGCTTGTGGTCAATCTATCGTAGGGTGGGGAATGGCAAGCAAGGAAGGCGGTACTAAGTATGCAAAGTGTTTGAGGTTAGAATTGCGTTGTGCTATATGAATATGCTGTCTTGAAGCTCTAGAATTTGTTGTCATCCAGGTCTAATTTCCCTTGATCCTTCAGGATATGGCTTGCACTTTCACATTTGTTGTCTTCAAACACTCGAAGATGAGGTGATTGATTTGAAGAAAGAAACTCGCTACGAGGTTAAGACCTGCTTGAAGCGGTAATTTAAGATTGAGCTAATGAGTGAAGAGATTGCAGAGCTCAAGAAATTAGTCAATGTGTTTTCCATATTTATGTTATGAACTTGGTGTGTGTTGTCATGTTAAATTTTGTGTTATAAACTTATAAGTGTAATGTTATTTTTCTTTCGCTTAGTTGTTATGTTTTACCAGTAGTACATCGTGAAATAAGAAACAACATCAAGCAACATAAGTTTTAAGCATAAAACAATGAGATAGTTATTGCAGTAGTGAGATTTTTTTTCACTATAGTCTCAACAACTAACAAAAAGCAAGTTCATAACACCGAACATATTTTATGTTAAGATATATCTGAGCAGAGGATTTTCAGTACGCAAAGCTTTATAATCCATTAATGCAGCTCGTTTTTGCCGCCAAGAGATTATCCAAGATGATTTTTCTTGTCGGGATCAGAGTACGAACATCCGTGAACAGTTCCAGATCCAGAACCAATAGTCATAATGCTATGAGCAAAGTAATTGCGCGAGACTAAGGCCTCGATCGCAGTCATCTCCGTACCACTAACCATTAGATGATGGTGTTGTTGAAACCTCTCCACTTCTGCTATCTTTCATTACAACATATTAATGAGCTATATTAATGACTTTTTAAAGATAGATAGATGATTAATGGATGTGACTGGAATTAACAAACACATTAATTTTTCTTTTTTTTTTCTTACCTTGGTTCGGAGATTGATACTCTCATTATCGAGCTCAACCTCCTGCAGAATATACCATATTCAAAGAATTTTCACAAGAAATATTGGGAAAAAGGTATGTGATAATTACCCTTTTCTGCAGGTTCTCGATTTCAGCTAGAAGCAACTCATGCTATTTCTTGTAAGGACACAAAGCAGACTTAGAATATGTATATATATATAGGGAAATGATATAGAAGAGTTATTAATAAGAAACTTATAAGATGTTTTAGCTACGTACCTTCTTGGACCTGATCCTGGAAATGGCTTTCTCAAGGCGATTCTCAACCTGTTTTAGTTCCTTGACAGTTAAGGCACTCAAAGAGTCTCCCATCAGATTCCTATAACATTAGACACAAAAATGTGTTACAGTCATATTATATTCAATGTAATAATTGTTGAAAAATAACCTTGATTTGGGTTAATCATTGGGCTAATAATCTACTAATCATGTTAGCCCAAATTTGACCCAAGTTCTAGAATTTATCTAGAAAAATCTTCCACCTCCTTAAGATAAAAATAGATATTTTCATAGAATTATCTAGATAATTAAAATAAAAATATCAAGATATTTTAGTAGAATTATCTAGATTTAAAATTAAAATATGCAAGATATTTTGTACTTTGGAGGCTATAAATACCTCCACTCCCTTCACATTTTGTATCATCCAAGTTTTCAAGAATCATCCAAGTAATAAAAAAAATTTCCTCTTCATAAAATCTCTTCTCTTCAAACACTTAAACACTTTCTCCATTTCTAATAAGTTTCTCATTCCAACAAAGTGGTATCAGAGCTACACGATCATTTTGAAGATGGCAAGTAGTGGTGTTTCCTTCCAAGTTCCAATGCTCACAAAGAGCAACTATGACAATTGGAATTTAAGGATGATGGCTATCTTAGGAGCACATGATGTATGGGAGATAGTTGAGAAAGGCTTCATTGAACCAGAGAATGATGGCGGTTTATCTCAAGCTCAAAGAGATGGTTTGAGAGATTCAAGAAAGAGAGACAAGAAAGCTCTCTGTCTAATCTATCAAGGTTTAGATGAAGATACATTTGAGAAGGTTGCTGGAGTAAAGACGTCTAAAGAAGCATGGGAGAAGCTTCAGACCTCTTACAAGGGAGCGGAACAAGTTAAGAAGGTACGTCTTCAAACTTTACGAGGAGAATTTGAGTCATTACAAATGAAGGAAGGTGAACTCATCTCAGATTACTTCTCAAGAGTCTTGATGGTTACTAATAACCTTAAAAGAAATGGTGAGAAGTTAGATGAGGTGAGAATCATGGAGAAAGTTCTTAGATCACTCGATTCAAAATTTGAGCACATTGTTATCGTAATTGAAGAAACAAAAGACTTGGAGACAATGACGATGGAGCAACTTCTTGGATCACTACAAGCTTATGAAGAAAAGAGGAAGAAGAAAGAGGATATTGTTGAGCAAGTTCTCAAGATGAGAATTGATCACAAAGAAGAAAGTAGCCGAAATAATCCAAGACGTGGTGGCAGTCATTTCAGAGGAAGAGGTCGTGGTGTAAATGGACGAGGTTGGAGACCATATGAAGACAACTTTAACCAAAGAGGAGAGAGCTCATCAAGAGGTCGTGGAAGGGGAAATGCAAAATCAAGGTACGATAAATCAAACGTCAAATGCTATAGATGCGGAAAGTTTGGACACTATGCTTCTGAATGCAAAACTCCAAACAACAATAGAGTTGAAGAGAAGTCCAACTATGTTGAAGAAAGGAGTAAGGAAGAAGATATGCTATTGATGGCTTACAAGAAGGATGAGACAAATGAAGTTAGCAGATGGTACCTTGATAGTGGTGCTAGCAATCACATGTGTGGTAACAAAAGCATGTTTGTGAAGCTTGATGAATCGGTGAAAACCAATGTGGCTTTGGGAGACGAATCGAAGATGGAGGTGAAAGGCAAAGGTGATATTCTCATCCGCTTGAAGAATGGAGATCATCAATTCATTTCCAATGTTTATTACATTCCAAGCATGAAGACCAACATCTTGAGCCTAGGACAACTCTTGGAGAAAGGTTATGATATTCGACTAAAGGATAATAACCTTACTTTAAGAGATATTTCAAATAACTTCATCACAAAAGTACCAATGTCAAGCAATAGAATGTTTGTCCTAAACATTCAAAATGACATTGCACGATGTCTCAAGATGTGCTACAAGGAGGAGTCATGGCTTTGGCATCTTCGGTTTGGGCATCTAAACTTTGGAGGCTTGGAGCTACTTTCTAAGAAACAAATGGTGAGAGGATTACCTTGCATCAACCATCCAAATCAAGTGTGTGAAGGGTGTTTACTTGGAAAGCAATTCAAAATGAGTTTTCCAAAGGAGTCGGAGACAAGAGCAAGAAAGCCATTAGAGCTCATACATACAGATGTATGTGGCCCAATCAAACCAAGCTCACTTGGTAAGAGTAACTACTTCCTTCTCTTTATTGATGATTTTTCAAGAAAAACATGGGTTTACTTTTTGAAAGAAAAATCAGAAGTGTTTGAAAATTTCAAAAAGTTTAAAACCCAAGTTGAGAAGGAAAGTGGTCTTGTGATTAAGACCATGAGATCCGATCGGGGAGGAGAATTTATGTCCAAGGAATTTCTGAAGTATTGTGAAGATAATGGTATTCGAAGACAATTGACGGTGCCAAGAACACCTCAACAAAATGGAGTAGCGGAAAGAAAGAATAGGACTATTCTTGAGATGGCAAGAAGCATGCTCAAGAGTAAGAATCTACCAAAGGAGTTATGGGCAGAAGCAGTCGCGTGTGCGGTGTACATATCAAACCGATCTCCAACGAAGAGCGTTTCTGGAAAGACACCACAAGAAGCTTGGAGTGGAAGGAAGCCCGGTGTCTCACACCTAAGAGTCTTTGGAAGCCTTGCTCACGCTCACGTTCCAGACGAGAAGCGGAGCAAACTAGACGACAAAAGTGAGAAGTACATTTTCATTGGGTATGATGCTAACTCCAAAGGCTACAAACTCTACAATCCTGAAACAAAGAAGACAATTATAAGTCGGAATGTCATCTTTGATGAAGAAGGAGAATGGGATTGGAGATCAAATAATGAAGACTACAACTTCTTTCCATCTTTTGAAGAAGAGAACTTGGAGCAAATAAGAGAAGAACCAGCTACACCACCAACTTCACCAACACCAAGTTCTCAAGGGGATGAAAGCTCAAGTGAAAGGACTCCACGTTTTAGAAGTCTACAAGACATTTATGAGGTAACCGAAAATCAAGACAATCTCACTTTATTTTGCCTTTTTGCGGATTGCGAGCCTATGAACTTTGAAGAAGCTCAAGAAAAGAAGTCATGGAAAAGTGCAATGGATGAAGAAATCAAGTCAATCCAAAAGAATGATACATGGGAATTGGCTTCACTTCCTAATGGGCATAAGGCAATAGGTGTGAAGTGGGTGTACAAGGCAAAGAAGAACTCTAAAGGAGAAGTTGAAAGATACAAGGCGAGACTGGTGGCAAAAGGGTATAGTCAAAGAGCCGGAATCGACTATGATGAGGTATTTGCTCCAGTTGCTCGTTTAGAAACAGTTAGGCTAATCATTTCATTGGCAGCCCAAATGAGATGGAAGATACATCAAATGGATGTCAAATCTGCCTTCTTAAATGGAGATCTTGAGGAAGAAGTCTACATTGAGCAACCACAAGGCTACATAGTCAAAGGTGAAGAAGACAAAGTCTTGAGGCTGAACAAGGCACTTTATGGATTAAAGCAAGCACCAAGAGCATGGAACACTCGGATTGATAAGTACTTCAAGGAGAAAGACTTCATCAAGTGTCCATATGAGCATGCACTTTATATCAAAACCCAAAACAACGATATATTGATTGCATGCTTGTATGTGGATGACTTGATATTCACTGGCACCAATCCGATTATGTTTGAAGATTTCAAGATGGAGATGACAAAGGAGTTCGAGATGACTGATATTGGATTAATGTCATACTACCTTGGCATTGAAGTAAAGCAAGAAGAAAATGGAATCTTCATCACTCAAGAAGGATATGCTAAAGAATTGCTTAAGAAGTTCAAGATGGAAGACTCAAATCCAGTTTGCACACCAATGGAATGTGGAGTCAAGTTATCAAAGGAAGAAGAAGGAGAGAGTGTTGATCCAACACTCTTTAAGAGCTTAGTTGGAAGTCTACGTTATCTAACTTGCACAAGGCCCGACATCCTACACGCGGTTGGAGTTGTGAGTCGATATATGGAGCATCCAACAACAACTCATTTCAAGGCAGCTAAGAGGATCTTACGCTATATCAAAGGTACAATCAACTTTGGCTTGTATTACTCTATCTCTGACGATTACAAGCTTTTTGGATATAGCGATAGTGACTGGGGTGGAGACGTTGATGACCGGAAAAGCACAAGTGGCTTCGTATTTTTCATTGGAGAAACCGCTTTCACATGGATGTCAAAGAAGCAACCAATTGTTACCCTCTCTACTTGTGAAGCGGAGTACGTAGCGGCTACTTCATGTGTTTGCCATGCTATTTGGTTACGAAACTTGCTAAAGGAGTTGAGCCTACCACAAGAGGAGCCAACGAAGATCTTTGTTGATAACAAGTCGGCAATAGCATTGGCGAAGAATCCAGTCTTCCATGATCGGAGTAAGCACATTGATACTCGTTATCACTACATCCGAGAATGTGTTGCCAAGATGGATGTGCAATTGGACTATGTGAAGACAAATGATCAAGTAGCTGATATCTTCACCAAGCCACTCAAGCGTGAAGACTTTATCAAGATGAGGAGTTTACTCGGAGTAACCAAATCAAGTTTAAGGGAGGGTGTTGAAAAATAACCTTGATTTGGGTTAATCATTGGGCTAATAATCTACTAATCATGTTAGCCCAAATTTGACCCAAGTTCTAGAATTTATCTAGAAAAATCTTCCACCTCCTTAAGATAAAAAATCTAGATATTTTCATAGAATTATCTAGATAATTAAAATAAAAATATCAAGATATTTTAGTAGAATTATCTAGATTTAAAATTAAAATATGCAAGATATTTTGTACTTTGGAGGCTATAAATACCTCCACTCCCTTCACATTTTGTATCATCCAAGTTTTCAAGAATCATCCAAGAAATAAAAAAAGTTTCCTCTTCATAAAATCTCTTCTCTTCAAACACTTAAACACTTTCTCCATTTCTAATAAGTTTCTCATTCCAACAATAATTTATAAGTATGGCTGAAAAAGTTGCTAACCTGTTGGAATTCTGAATCGTTTGGATCTGTTGTCTCAGCTTAGCAGATTCTTGTTCGTAGTACTGTAATTTAAGCACCATCACAGTAAGAACATATACATATTTACATAGACCATAGTGATGTTAAATAAGTGTAGGGAGATGGTGAGGAATTAAAACCGCGGCGTTGATTTCCTGGACAGAGTGAGTGTTGGCGTTATCCGACGAAGCTTTCTTGTACCTCTCAATGGTTGATCTTATGCTGTCACAGAAATAACCATCCAAATTTATTTTGTAACTTCCTAAACAAACTCAAGAACATAAAAATATTTATGGATATAATGACTGCGGTGTTCTAACTAAACAATATATATAGAGACAACAAATATATATAGAGACAACAAATATCAACATTGTTATAAATTCTGAACAATGCTTTTTCTTTTACATGAAAGTCTCAGCTTCACTTTTACGTCCTTCATTTATGATTTTAATGGTTTTGCTAAGACTTTTACATAAAAGCAAATGGTTTTGCTAAGACTTCTCTCTCATCTCTCTTACTTCTCTCTAAAAAGAAAAGAAAGGAAAAGAACGCGTTTTCTGCTCCGGCGTACGGAGGGTGCTGTCTCCGGGCGGCCCGCGTAAGCTCCCGCGCCGGAGGTCTCTCTTTCCCTTATCTTCTCATCTTCATTTTGCCTCTCATCCTCACCTCTCTGTTGCCGTCGATAAGTTTGGAGCCCTGGTGGTGGATGGAGCGTCGGTGTCCTAGGTATGGGGCTCGGGGTTGCTATTGGTGTTACAATGAGGCGTCGATGGGTTTTGAGGGAGTTGGGTCGGCGTTTTAGGGTTTGGCTTCGGCGGATTTGATTTTCCCCTTCAGATCTGTTTCGAAGTCATTGTGGTGTGGGCGCGTGAGATTGGATGGGTTCTCTCCTTGATTTCTTCGTTTCTCATTCTCGATGGTGGTCGATGTGGGAGAGGACTACTGGAATTCAGTGGGGTTGTAGCTCGGCGTCTTGTTGCGGTCTTCTTCTCCGATGGTCAAAGGATGCGCCTTTCTCTCTAGCGTGCGAGCTCAGGTTGCTAGCAGTCATGTGGCAGCAGGTTTCCCTGGGAGTCTCTCGTGTGTAGCTTTCGAGTCGTGGTCTTACTCAGTCGTTTATGGCTGACCGAGTCTCTTCTTAACAGCTACCATCCTTTTGTCTTTTCTTCTCACGATCCTAAACAAGTCAGAGAGGTTTATGTGTTGGACCTATGCTTCTGCTCCGACCCGCTTCGTCGACTTAACCTTCGTGTCTCCGGCGAGGTGAGTCTACAAGCGCGATCCGGCCAATTATGGTTTCCAGATTTGGGCCAGGGCATTGGGTTTCTTGCTCGGTTGAGTCTGACGAGTGAAGAGACAAACACGGAGACCTGGTGAAGGGTCTTTCATCCCAGTGCTCGGAAGGTCACTTGACCAGATGAGTAGACAGAGTCTTCTCGTTCTTTTGCAGGGTTGGAACGCTTGTTGATGGATGGCTTTCATCGCAGCTCGTTTTTGTGTCTGGTTTGGTTCCCTTAGTGGTCTCTGGATCTCTTCGGACACTAAACCTTGGTCAATAGGATGCTCAAGGCTTTGGTACGTTGTTGCTCTGCCTTTACTCGTATTGCTATGCACTTAAGGTCAATGAAGTAAGCAAGTTTGGGGAGAAAATCATTAGTCAGCCACTCTTGTGATGACACGCAAAGAACCGGCATCCGAGGCAACGAGGTAAACCTCGCCCTTTGCAGTGGTTTTCATCACCGGTTGAGAACGGATTTTGATAGTCTAAGGATCTCGGAGCACCCTAGCGGAACGTGTCGGTATGGCGGGCCAACGAAGCGAAAGGTGTTATGTGTTGATTTAGATATTTTGTTCGAACCAAACTTGTAAGAAACACTTGAATGTCCGGTTCTCAGATTGATTAATAATACTCCCTCCGTTTTATTTTAGTTGTCGTTTTAGGTTTTTGCACACAGATTAAGAAAACATTTAATTTTACATATTTTCAAAATAAAAACATTATTACCTATAAACATAACCACATTTCAACCAATAGAAAAATAGAATGATATACAAAATCATTAAATTTTGCATTGAAATTCGAAAACGACACTTATTTTGAAACGAAAATTTTATTCTACAACGACAAGTAATTTGAAACGGAGGTAGTAGTAAATATTTACTAAAAAAAACAAATGGTTTTGAATATTCATATAGTTGCAGTGGCTTTAGTATTAAAAAGTAAATTAAATTGCAAAGATTTATAGTCAAAACCGGAAGGGAAGTCATGAAGAAGTAGATCTGATCTGCTTAAGATGAAAGAGGAAAGAAGAGTACAAACTACAACACATCTCTCCCTGCACAAAATGAGGACCAAACTGCAACTTCAGGCTAGCTAGCATAAGTTAGGTACTTAAACACATTGTACTATCTCTATCTCTTATAAGATTTTCTCACGATTTATGTGTATATGAAAGATGGTATATATACATATAAAGTATTTGAGCACATATAGGGGTATGCCTATGTAATTATATTTTATGAGGCCCTTGAAGTTAAACTATCTTATGTACTCTTATTTTAGTATATGCTCATAAAAGTATAGTCTATACATATATTCTTAAAATCTGATTCAAACCGTATTGTACACCTGGAAAGTCTAATGTTTGCATTACAGTTTCTTCTATATTTATCAGTACATCAACTCTTTCAAGACAGTACCCATACATACATACAAATAGTACAAAAATTACATCATTTACGCTTATGCAATCAATAAAGATGCAAATTCTAATTTATAGAAAACATTATGCAAAATCTAATGCACTCTTATGCAGTTATGCTTGTAATTAACTATTTCACATTTATATACATAAAGAGATGGCTTACTTGTCATTCGCGTACTCGTAGAGACGGCCACGAGTTGAGAAGACTATGAGGGCAACCTGTGCATCGCAGAGGACTGCAAGCTCATAAGCTTTCTTCAGAAGTCCATTTCTTCTTTTGCAGAATGTTACTTGCCGATTTGTGGAGTTCTCTATCCTCTTGATCTCTATTTTTCCTCTTCCCATCCTTCACTTTAAATACCAAACAGTAATTATAAATTACGAACGTGTAAAGACAACACGAATTGACTAATTCGGATTTTATTATAATATATAACTGTTCAACAAAAGGCACAACTGATTCATATGTACTGCAAAAAATATAATAATGTATACCAGAAAATGAAACATTGTAGTGTAGCTAAACAAAACTTTAAGTTAGGGTTTGAATTAATGTATTTTAATACTTACAAAGTCAATTTTATGGGTTCACAAAAAGAGTCCTTTTGTACCCAACTTTCTTGGGAAAATAAAGTAAGGATGTTCTTGATTGATTTCAAGGACATACAAGAATCAATTGGATCTGATATAGCTGCAACTAGAGTCTTCAAAATTTGTTCAGATCTTTTCACTAACATATATATATATATATATATAAAGAGTATAAGACCTATATTATGAAAGATGATCATATGATTACATATAGATCTCACCTATATACATTTGTATATGCTCACAGAGTAAAACCCATATAAATATGTATTATCAATTAATATTCCATCCGGAGTTTATCCACATACAAAAAAGCTTTTCATCACGAATTAAATAAAAAGAAATACGAAGGTAAAATCAGATGACATTCACACGACTTCAGCTACATGATTTTTTGGAGCCAAGATAAAATGTATTTTCACCCATCCCTTGTACTATCTATATCTCTCTCTCTCTCTCTCTCTCTCTCTCTCTCTCTCTCTCTCTCTCTCTCTCTCTCTCTCTCTCTCTCTCTCTCTCTCTCTCTCTCTCCAGTAAGCATCTGAAAGGCTTCACGGGGCTCCAACGGCAAACAAATATACGTAACTCGACTTTAAATCCGGAATATTTCCATACTAACAAAAGTGTTTTAGAAAATCATTGATCTATAATCTGTTATATGAGGACATTAATTATTTAGTTTGTTTCAACCATCATCTTGAGAAAGAATTAACCTATAATAAAAAATTAGAACTACGGAAAGAAAAAGAAATCAAATTGATGTTGAAGAAGAATTGAGAAGGCGCTGATGCACATGAAACTAAAGTTAGTACAGAAGGAAATATTATTCACAGAAAAGAAAAAAAAAATTATTAGAGAGAGAGAGAAGTATTTTTAGTTTCAAGAAGAGGATGAAGAAAAAATTCAGCAGATTTGGAAGATTTTCAGACCAAACACTTACCTTTAGCTGACGAGAAAGGAAACAGAATCTTACAGGGATCTACATGCGAGAAACATAATCTTAATCTGATAACCAAAATAACTCTTATCATCCTTCTTTTTATTCTCTTGTTCTTCTTGGGAAACAATATCAACAAAAGAAGAGAAAAGTATTTATTTTAGTTTTCCTTTTATAAATTTGATAACTAAGTCTGTGAAGAGACATGCAAAGCAAGAGAAAAACCCATGATGAAAGATTTATTATAAATTGGAATATATCGACAGATATACATGTGCATAAATGTAGAGAATGAAGAGATGTGAAGTTGATGAGATCAAGAAGTGTTTTCTTTTATGAGAAGAAGAAGTAAAGACATGACAGACATACCTGAGATTGCTCCACCCAACTCAATTTAGCTTTGGGAAACTCTTATTCTTCTCTTTCTCTCTCCTTTATAAGAAAAAAGAATACAAGACCATAAAGAATGGTTAATATGTTAACTAACAATTTTAGAAGCAATATTAAGAATATATCTATAATTTTGACATTATTAAGTGGATAACATTTTCTTCCATTTCTTTTCAGTTTTAACCTTGTGCATAGCAGGTGGTACACAGTAAAGGAAGATAATTGATGACGTTGACGACTATACACATATATACTAAAACTTCCCCTCGCTGAATATAGTTTAGTCAGCGAGTCAATTCATTTTTAATCTAACAACCGGTCAAAATTGAGGAGAATAAGATACAATGGGAGGGGGTAAAGACATATGTGGCAACGGTGGTGGCAATGAAACAATTGTTGGTGACGGTGGCGGAAGCGAATATGGTGGCTAGAATGAATTAATTGATGGTCATAGTGTCAAGGAGAAGCCGAGATATCAATGTTATTCCATTTTATGTAAATGATATAGAAATATGAGAACCCTTGAAGACTATTTAGCTTGATAATCAGATGTGTGCTACCATTGCGCAATGAAAAAAAAAAGCAAAGAATGATAATGAAAATCATCCTTAACGGGTCACTGAATGAAAAGGATAGTTGTGTTAGGACAAAAACCGTGGAAGAAGAATTTATTTTACAATCATTAACTAGACTAGTACATGATAAATAGTAGTATATTATTTATTAATGAACAAGTCGAAGAAGAAAAATTATCAAGACTGAAGGGCACGACAAAAGTACAGAAATACAAGAGTAAGAGAAAACTATATCTTAAATAAGTAACCTTACACAAATAGCTACACTAATGAAAATATACTATATTATAACTTTTTCTCACCGTATTAGTATAGTCGGCGCGTCATATTCTACATCTAGTCTTCTTTTTCCCGATATGGCAACACACATTCACTAATCCGTCATCGTTACTCTTCAGCCACCAGATTTTCATAATAGCTTAGATTTGCCGGTGCAAAATTCAAAAGAAAGAAAAAAAACATAATATGAAGGCATGGAAACCATTGCTCTTTGACTTTCCAAAAGTTATAGCTGATCGTACAAACACAATTGGAGAAAGGATAACAGAGAAAATTAATGGAAAGAAAAAATCATAAGAAAATAAGACATTTCATCGTAACAACAGCATAAATCTGAAAAAGGAAAAAAAAAAGAGAAAAATGGTTCTCCGGTTATTTTAAAGGGTATTTTGATGTATATATTTTATAAAATATTTTGAATATTATGGTCAACTTTTCTTTTAACTATATATTTAATTATAAAAAATTGTATATACTATTCAGTTTCCCATATTAAAAAAAAAAAGAGAGAGAAGAATTCTTTTGAGTTACAGAATCCCAAAAACAAAACCCAAAATCGTTTCTTTTCAAAAACCCTAAAGTTGCCCACTCAATATGTCTATTTGTAGACGTTTCTATCCTTTGGTCACGTTCCAACGTCCAGAGAGAGAGAGAACGTGACTGCAGTTGCGTTTGCAGTTTCCAATGTTACATATATTTATATATATACAATTCTGTAAGGGAATGAATGTCAAGTTTTGGCCAGCAATTGTTCAAACAAAAAAAAGTTTTGGCCAGCCAATTGTCACCAAAATTAGGGGTGGACAAAAAAATTGAACCAAACTAAGCCGGATCAGTTGAATCCAAACCAAATAAAAGCATATGTCTCAACCATTTAGTTAAATGTCTTATCAACCCAAATGGTTCAATTTAGTTTTAAACCGAATCGAACTGAAAACTGAAGTATTTATTTAATTAGATTAACTAAATATATTAAGAATATCAAAATTTAAGATAATTAATTATTTAAGCTAAACAAATAAACATAATTTCATACATTTTACTTTTAAATGAATAGAAAAAAAAACAAAACGAATCTTATACACTATCATCAGAACCAAAAACTACCTATGATTTATTTTAGGCTCTCATAATAATATAAATTATTGGACTGCATCTTTATAATTTGTATTGTGATGTTTGACTTTATGTTTAAATATGAAAAAAAAATTATTTAGTGTCAAATGATGATTTTTTATGTTTTATAAATTATATTTTTGTAACCAAACTTGAATAAAATTAAAAACCATTTTTATTGAACTGAAACAAAAACATTAAAAACCAAAATATACCAAACAAATACAAACCAAACTATTACAAACAAAAATAATTTTGGTTAACTTTGTTAAATTTTTCTTAAACCTAAACAAACGAAACCAAGCTGAACCTAAACTGAACCCGAATTTAAACCGATGATGGTCTCGAAATAAAAACTTAAACCAAAAATTTGGTTTCGATGTTAATGAAAAATAGAAAAAAAGATATTCATCCTGAGGTGTTAGGGAATCACATGTCTAAAAATATTAATATAAATTACTGTCTTCTAATTAATTACTCTATTGCAGTAACTTTCATTTGCAAAGTTTCTAATTTTAAGAGAGATATTGCATAATATTTCACTAAAATATTTTTAAAGAAAAGAAATCTTTATTTACTTATAAATCGATTACTAATTTTATGGCTTTCAATAGTATATAACTAAATTAGTATTCTAACTAAAACTGTATATATATTATTAAGGAATTTATTGTAAAATTTTGAGCAGTAAATAAATATCTAGATGCCTTGAAATTACATGTGGAAAGCAAACTGTTTAAAATATACAAATGACATTTTGAAATTATTTTTAAATCATCGCAACCTTTTATAATATGTTTATACTTTCATTTTCTGCTTCCATGATTAATATTACAATAAAGACTCAAATTATATGACTAAATAAAACAATAAGTTGTTTCCCACTTTGATCCTTTTATATAAGTCCTCTATGCTTTATTGCTTTAGATGTATTTTTTTAGTTTACCGAAATATAATTTAATAATACACATAATAAAAACGATTACCATGGGAAACGAAGAACCCTATCAAAAATCCATTAAAATATTCAAAATTTCCTCCAAAAAAATACCACGCATTTGGTTATCAATATTGTAGACATATGTGAATATGTTATTTATTACTAATCTATCCTTTTACTTTACATACCTTCTCGTATACTTATATTAAAGAAAAGACCCTTCTTCGTACAAATACATAGTTTCCACGTAAATGTACGCATGTATCACTCATTCAAGAAAGTGAGAACTTACCCAAGAAATGAAAGGTTGAGATTTTTGTAGAGATAACCTTACATGTAACATTCGTTCATATACATCATTAGTTAGATGGCAACGTATACTATCAAGGATTAAAGATTCTTCCGGAGGAAAATTAAAGAGAAAGATAAGCACGAGTCAATGGTCGGGTGGTATATGGCATTTTAGAATCTCTAAATGATATGAGTTTGAATCCGTTGCAATTTCGATTATTTTGATTTGTGGCCACGAAAATATGAGTTAATTCTTTTGATCCATTAGAATATCCAGAGAGAATGTCCATCTGTAGATTGTATCTCCACTTTAAAATTAATTTGGGTCTTGGTCCGGGATACTCCAAATAAAAAATAAATAAATAAATTAATTAATTAATTAAAGAGAAAGGTGAAGTTGCAGAGCTTAATTTAGTGTTTGAAAGTGACACGCAAATTGTATTATTGCAGGAGAGAGAGAGTAGACGTTGACGTTGTTGATGCATCCCCTCAATTATTTGCCCTAGTTTCCATTTTCACTCTCACCTTCTTGAGTAAATTTACCTTTTAATTTCCTTTTGTCAATCACATAAAACACCAAAACTGTTTTATATATTACTAAGCTACCAGTTTAAGTCACTCAAATTATGCTACATTAAAGTTCTGGAATATGTTGTTTAGGAGGTCAATCTGGCTCTTTTAAGACAGCCTATAAATTACTTTTGGCAAGAGTGTTACAAATACTCAGCAATTTTTAAGTTTTAGCAGTTATCCATCCACAATCCAACAGTTATATATGATACAATATGTTGACAAAAAAACATATGATACAATACAATATGAAATTTAAAAGTTTTGAACACAAGGAAAAAATGTAAATTACGTACGCCTCGTCACTATCAGCATATTTAATACATATAATCAATTTTATAAGAACATCGGTGGTGTGAGTTCCGATAAAACCAGCCAGTTTATTTTGTTTCTGCAGATGAGTACGTGTTATGTTAGAGTCCAATTTTATGGAGCCGGACTTTTGACAAGTTGTTATGAACCATATCGTGGATAGCTTATAACCGGACCGACTATAAATTTATTGCATAGAGGTTTATTAAATTTAGACTAAATAGGTTTAGGGTTTATGCGGCTATAAATCTTTTTTCATATTGGTTTTGAATATTTTTTTTCCTAATTGCAATAGGATTTGTACTCTTTCCATTTATCTTTATGACGATCTATTGTAATCCTTATATAAAGGGAACCCCCTTGTACTTTATGAATAACACAACACATGAATTTCCCTTCTTTTTCTCTAAGTCTTACAACATGTTATCAGCACGATTGTTCTCTAAATCCCTAAGCTAAAAAGCCATCGATCAAAACCCTAATCTCCATCGTGAAACCTTCATACCTTGATCCGAACTAAATTTTCAAATAATCAAGCTTGCTAAAATAGACGACCATGATCCGGGTACAACTCGATATCAATAAGTTTCATATGATCTTCTTTCTTGGTGGTCCATTCAACCCATCGGAGGTTAAGGTAACCCGAAACCCCTAAATCTCAAAACCTAAATCGAATATACTAATGTTCAAATCGAAACTCTAAAAACGTATATTATTTAATTGCTTCGATTGATTATTTTGAGAATTAAAGTTGTTTGCTAAGATTGATTGTTATTGATCTAAAACCTAATCGATTGCTAAAACCCTAAAACCCTAATCGCATGAAATCCTAATCCTAAAAACATGTTTGATTCTTGTTGATTGATCCGATTGTTTTTGAGGTTATGATCTAATTGTTAGGTTGATTAGTTTGATTAGTTGTTTTAAGAACTAACCCTAATCGTTTTTGACATAACCTTAATGCTGAAAACCCTAATAGAACCCTAAAACCCCAATATATTCGTTTTGATTATTAATCTGGTTGATGGGATCTTAAACCCTAATTCGAAAACCTAATGGTTAAATCGAATCCCTAAATCCCGAAACCCTAATATTGCTTTGATTGATCCAATTGATGTTTTGGGGTTGTTGGCTAGATTAATTGTTTTCATGGATTGATTTTATTGAATAATTTGAGAGTTAGGATGCTAGATTGATTGATAAAACCTTATTTCGAATTGAAACCCTAAACCTTAGTTTGCATATTGCTAAAATCAGATTGCTTGTTCTTGATCAGTTGATTCCGTGTATAGTATTGCTAAGTTGATAAACCCTAAATCCCATGATCACATAGAATCTGATTACTAGTCTTGCTAAACTCATACCTGAAATTGATTGATTGATTGTTAAATCCTGATTGAATGTTTTAATATTGAAACCGCATATGATCCTTGCACATATAGATCATGATTGCTAGGATTGTTGCATCATCTCATATGGCCGTGTGACTTGTTAGCATTATACCATCTTGGCCGCATGAACACATATAAATTGATCGTTTAGGATTGTCTTGTTTGATCTATATAACTTGGATTGTCTTGTTTGATCTATATAACTTGGATTGTCTTGTTTGGTCATTAAACTTGTTTGATAAGCATCCGTGTAACCTATTGAACATATAGACATTGATCTTTAGGATTTTTTTGCATATCCGTATAAACTAATTTCTTCATGGCCGCATATAGAGATTGACTATTAGGAATGTCTTGTCTCGTTTGGCCATGTGATCCGTATGACTTGAGATATCTTGTTTGGTCGAGAGACATGTCTGATAAAATCGTATAACTTGATTGTCTTATGATCATATGGTTTGTTTGCATGAACAATATGTGAAACCTAAATATTGAGTGATATATGATCTCAGATGTCGAAAATCAACAACTTGGATTTTGCTGCCCTGAATCTCTCTGAAGATAATTTTTTGTAATGAGCATTGGATACAAAGATTATCCTAAAGTCAAAAGGACTTTTTGAATGTATCACAGAAGACAATAATGCCAGTGAGAAAGATATATACATGTCAATATTAATTATTCAACATCATCTTGTTGAGAGTCTCAAAGATTATTATGTGACTATTGAGAATCCTTTAAACCTTTGGACAACATTAAAAACGAGATATGGTCACCAAAGAACGGTGTTATTACCAAATGCTTTATTTGATTGGAGGAATCTCATAATCCATGACTACAAGTCCGTGGAAGAGTATAACTCAGCCCTATTTAAGATTGCTTGGTGAAACTTTGTAGTGAGATTATAACAGATAAGGATATGTTAGAAAAGACATTTTCCACCTTCCACACAAGTAATGTGTTGCTACAGCAACAATATCGTGAAAAGGGCTTCAAAACTTATGCAGATCTGATCTCATGTCTATTGCTAGCTGAGCAAAACAATGAGTTGTTGATGAGAAATAGTGAATTGAGACCTATTGGATCAACCCATTACCTGAAGACAATAAGGCCACAAAAGAAAAGAAATAAACCAAAGAAAGTAATCATGTCCAGAATAGACCACACGACTATGGCCGTGGTGGATGGAATGGTCGTGGTCGAGGCCACTGCAATTCATATGGTCGAGGTAACTACTCGGACCATAGTTGTGGGAACCACTATAACCTTTAGTCGTGGACCCAATTTTGGCCATGGTCGAGGGCTAGGAGGCTGCGGTATCTCTTTTAAACCACAACACTCGACCAAATTAGTGTGCCATAGATTTGGAATGGGTAATCATTGGGCTAAGAATTGTTGGACTCCCAGGCATCTAATTGACCTCTACCAAGAGAGTATGAAATGGAAGAATCATGAAGCCCATTTGGTCCAAGATGACGATGGTGACTTTGACCATGATCAAGATGATCTTATGGATTATGAAACATCATATTGTCTAAAAGAATAGTTGATTTTGACATATTGTTTTTGTGCTTTGATTTGCTTTATGTTTTTCTTTGTCTTTATGATTTCTTTGAGTTTACTTTATTGTCTTGTCTGGCTTTACTTAATAAGATGAAACACCAATATAAGCATAAATCGGGTATAGCCAGCCTAATTTAGGGCCACGACTAGGCATGTATATTATTTCCTAAAGGGCACGCATCTAGAGATATCTGATGCTTTATATTCACCTAGAGAAGCCCATTGAGTTACTAAAATATAAAAATGAATGGTTCCATATAAAAACAATGGTCGAAGGAAACAAAGAGTTCCTTCAGACACAGAAATACGCCCAAGGCCATAAGAAAGTGGTCGATACTATACCTGCATTCTCTACTGGTTTTTACTATGCCAAGATCAATATGATAGAGGATAGATGCCGAAGTGAACAAAAGGTTTACTGAGAATTTCACTTTATGGCATGAACGGTTTGGCCATCCCGGCCCAAACATGATGCGTAAATTGATAAGTAATACAAAAGGGCACACATTGAAAGAATGAAGAATTATCCCGAAGAATCTCACGTGTGTAGCATGTAAACAAGGGAAACTCATTAGGCCATCACCAGTAAAATGGCTAAGAGCCCATTTTCAGATTTTCCTTTAAAGACTATACGTCTAAAATATGCTGGTGAATCTATGTCTCAAGCGTTTGATGATTATAGTATGTCCATGTGGTAAAGTGTGGAACATAAGTGTGGCGCATATCCATACATAAAACGGCTTAGCTGAATCTTATTATTAAAAGCATTACTAGACCGTTACTTATGAGGTCAAAACTCCCGGTCTAAGCTTGGGGACATGCAGTTTTACATGCAGCAGAGTTGATACGCATCAGGCCATCTAGTGAGCATATATACTCCTCATCTCAATTAAATCACGGGTCATGAGCAAGACATATCCCATCTAAAGACATTTGGATGTGCCATTTGCTCCACCACTGAGAACTAAGATGGGACCTCAGAGAAGGATGGGGTATATGTTGGACATGAATCTCCCACAATTATTAAGTACCTAGAGCCAACCATGGGTGATCTATTTAAGGCTAGGTACACAGATTGTCATTTTAAATCCGACTATCCAACATAAGGGGGAGAAAATAATAAGCTGGTAACAGAAATAAAATGGAATCAACCATCATTGCCTTGGCAAGATCCTCGAACTAAAAAATGTGATTTAGACGTCCAAAAATTATACATTTACAAAAGCTAGTTAATCGATTTATCTTTATGACGGTTTATTGTAAGCTAGTTGCAATAGGATTAAATCATCAAATTTAACCAATCATGATATAGCTCTATTTTAAATAGTTAAAGCCTACATAAATTTTTTTATATTTCTTATCAATCATGATGTTAGAAGATTAAGCAAAAAGAATCATACATCCTTTAATTTATATTAGCCAAAAATCATCTATCTCTATTTTTAGGTTGTAGAAACTATAAATTCAAACAATTATATATGATATTAAATAAGTTAAGATGTTGTAGGAAAAAAATATTATTATTTAGCTAGATTTTCCACTATAGTTTAAAAATATATATGATTATATTTAAATTTTGATTACTTTTATAAACTATCACTTTTTAAATATCCTAAATATTTTATTTATTAATATAAAGTATTTCAACTAATATAAAAAATTATCTTATATATACAGTACATATTTTACAGTCAAACTAATCATGTTTTATTTTTAAAAAATCTACATATAAATAATTACAGCTAAAACTAAAATAACTACAACAAAAATCTCTGTAAATAAGTTTACAATAATAAATTTACAGTTACACCTAATTCATTTACAACACAAATTTTACAGACGAATTTTTCTATCTCAGTTCATCCAATCACCCATTTTATATAGTATATACCACCAAAGAATTGTATTAGCTTTATTGAATTTACATTTTTTTATTCCGTTTAATGAATTCCAAAAAATTGCTTTTCTGGTATTTATGCTAAGACCACTTGTCTGTATTAATGAAGACTTAAAAGATGTGAAAGTTGTGCTCCAACCTTATATGGAAACACGTTTTAATAAAGTAAACACCACCGGTCGGGTCTAAATATAGCAACCCAATAATACATCAATACATTTTTCCACAAAAGTAAAAAGAAAAAAAGAAAGAAACTGATTGCATTTCATATATATTTGTCGTATTACAAGCTCACCAAATTAGATTTTATAGAAGAAAATAGTCTACAATATTCTAAATGAAGAAAATAATATTCTAAAGTTCAAACTCTAATGAACCCTATAAAAGCTAAATCCAAGATCTAGGAACTAAACTTTACATACAAAATCTCAATCTCCGAAACTTTAAATCGACTCTAAAAAGATTATCTAGTTGACAGAAAATAAATACTTAACAAGAAAAAAAAAGAGACTTATGCCAAAAAGAAATAAAAAATCAGCCTCTCTGTCCCTTTTGGTATAAAACTTCTTTTCTACATTATTTTTTTTATCCTTTCAATTTTTAAAATTTAATAAAATAATATTTTTGAATAAAAAAATAAAAGATAGGAACAATATTGTAATCACCTATATACACACTGATATATATTTTTGTATGAAAAACTTGTTAAATTAAAAATTTCAATTTCGTTCTACAAACGTTAGATTTCGTGTTCTACAAACGTTAGATTTCATGTTCTACAAACGTTAGATTTCATGTTCTACCAAAAATGGCATGGTAGAAAATGAATTCCACGTTAAACAAATAATTCTAATTGTTTTAGAACCAACAATCCACTTTTTATAAGAATTTTTAAATTTGAAAAATGCGACATCTACCCTACTTAAAGGGTTCTACATTTTTTTGAATACATCATCTACTTTTATAAGCTGTTCTACAACATTAAAAATACGGAATCTACATATAACTCATAAGTCTAATTATAATAGAATCTACTTATATGAAATGGTTATGATTTCTATAGGACGTAGAAGGTACATTCTATACACGAATGTTTACAATTTTTTTCTTCTTTTTATTTGTATAAATATATTTTGAAAGAGTATTTTTAAAAACATATAATTCATAACTCATTATCCTTTTTTTCTTGTTTACAATTTTTTCATATTTTTATTTGTATAAATATATATTTATTGAAAGCATATTTTATAATTTTTAATACTGAAAAATATTTAAATTATATTTAGTTTCATTAATCAGGATTAATTTGAGAATTAAGAAAAAATTTATACTAATGGAAAAAAGTAAGATTAGTTTATACCAAAAAGACAAACATGTTGTTTTTTGTTCTATTTTGGCATAATTCCCAGGGAAAAAAGAAGCAAATGGAGAAATAAAAGAAAATGCTAATATCAAGTTATTTTCTAGAACCAAAAGATTAAAGTCACTCACCCGCCACTTTGCAGTTTAATGCATACTACGTGGTTACCCGCAAATTTGCAAGTATAAATATTGTATACATATATATATTATATAAAACTATCATTTTTGAACAAAAATTAGAAACATTAAAAAAATAAACTTTTAACTCCAAATATTTTGAAAATCTAAAACATCAATCTTCAAAGTTTTCATATTAAACGACTAAGGTATATATTTTTCAGTGTACAATGTACATTGCAATTATCATACATTTATAAAGATATTTAATTATCACATTACTTTTAATTCTTTTTTGAATTTAAAACAAAATAAATATATATACATATATTGAAAATTCCTCCTTTTCTCCAAATTTTCTATTTTCTCCTATAAATGATTTATATGCTCTTATAAATAATTAATATTCTGTTAAAATAAGTTTAGAAGTTATACTAAATAATTTTTAGAAAACAAATTATAAATGATTTATAAAAAATATATGAAATTATAAGACAATAATAGTTAAGATATACTTACATACGAATGTGATTCTTTATGTTAAAACATATAATTATTAGAGTGATTTATCTATTAATAATTTTGTGCATTATATTATGTAGTTTATAACTATTAAGAAAATTATCTAAACATTCTTACTCTTTTCTTGAGCATTATTTCTAGTTTTACTTTTTATTTTTAAATTTAAATTCAATGAAATTAAAATCATCGAATAAGAAAATTATAATAATTTTCTTAAGAATTCACATATAATTGATACTTAAGCATAAGTCACTTAAGTAACTTCTCAATTAATATATAGGAGGATTTCTATTTTTATGTGCTCTTACAAAAAAATTTAAATTCTTATAATATAATTTTGGAAGCCATGATAAATAACTTTTTGAATTTTTTTTTGAAAAAAATATAAATGATTGATAAATCATATATGTACATTATACGAAATTTAAAATTATTGTAATATTATATATTTGAATATTAATATGAATTTTTTTAACACAATATGAAATAGTTTATATTAATATTTATTAAAAAATTATTCATTATTGATATAGTTTAAAAATATAAGAAAAAATTAATCAAACATTATTACTCTTTCTATAATTTTGTCAATTAGTTACCACAAACTTATTGTTTTTAATATCATTTAACATATTTGGCAAGTGATATTAATTGGTTGTAAACTTACCTTTTACTTTAGATATAATTAAAATAATTAAAAATTAAAAATCATCGACCAATCAAATTATAACATTTTCTCTAGACTTCATCGGTGATTGACACGTAAGCAAAAGTCAATAAAGTAACTTCTCAATTAATATATAGAAGGATAATTTTGGAAGCCATGATAAATAACTTTTTGAATTTAAAAAAATATATATAAATGATTGATAAATCATATATGTACATTATAAGAAATTTAAAATTATTGTAATATTATATATGTGAATATGAATATGAATTTTTTAAAAAAATATGAAATTGTTTATATTAATATTTATTAAAAATTATTCATTATTGATATAGTTTAAAAATATAAGAAAGAATTAATCAAACATTATTATTCTTTCTATAATTTTGACAATTAGTTATCATAAACTATTGTTTATAATATCATTTAACATATTTGGCAAGTGATATTAATTGGTTGTAAACTTACCTTTTACTTTAGATCTAATTAAAATAATTAAAAATTAAAAATTATCGACCAATCAAATTATAACATTTTCTCTAGACTTCACCGGTGATTGACACGTAAGCAAAAGTCACTAAAGTGACTTCTCAATTAATATATAGGAGGAATTTTTAGAAAACAAATTATAAATAATTTATAAACAATATATGAAATTATAAGACAATAATAGTTAAGATATACTTACATACGAATGTGATTCTTTATGTTAAAACATATAATTATTAGAGTGATTTATCTATTAATAAATTTGTTCATTATATTATGTAGTTTATAACCATTAAGAAAATTATCTACACATTCTTACTCTTTTCTTGAGCATTATTTCTAGTTTTCCTTTTTTTTAAATTTAAATTAAATGAAATTAAAAATCATCGAATAAGAAAAGTATAATAATTTTCTTAAGAATTCACCTATAATTGATACTTAAGCATAAGTCACTTAAGTAACCTCTCAATTAATATATAGGAGGATTTCTATTTTTTTTGTGCTCTTACAAAAAAAATTAAATTCTTATAATATAATTTTGGAAGCCATGATAAATAATTTTTTGATTTTTTTAAAAAACAAATATATAAATGATTGATAAATCATATATGTACATTATAAGAAATTTAAAATTATTGTAATATTATATATTTGAATATGAATATGAATTTTTTTAACACAATATGAAATAGATTATATTAATATTTATTAAAAAATATTCATTATTGATATAGTTTAAAAATATAAGAAATAATTAATCAAACATTATTACTCTTTCTATAATTTTGACAATTAGTTACCATAAATTTATTGTTTTTAATATCATTTAACATATTTGGCAAGTGATATTAATTGGTTGTAAACTTACCTTTTACTTTAGATCTAACTAAAATAATTAAAAATTAAAAATCATCGACCAATCCAATTATAACATTTTCTCTAGACTTCATCGGTGATTGACACATAAGCAAAAGTCACTAAAGTGACTTCTCAATTAATATATAGGAGGATTTTCTAGCATCTATTTATGTACCAACGTTGAGGTTGTCCTCACACTCTTCAACTACAAGAAAAAGAGCAAATCCCGATGGAAAGCAGTTTATCGAGAATTCCAATCCGTCAAAATTCTTCGGAAATTCCCACATAATATATTATCATTATCTATGCATAAAAAATAAATTTCCAAAAAAAATCTATCATATATGATTTTCGTTGAAAATCCTACTAAAATTTTTCCACTTTCATCTATTAATACCATCTCTTCTCATTCACAACATAACATAAAATATATATTTTCCTAGTTATTTTTGTTCATTAATGGATTAACCTTCCATAGATCCGAAGACAATGCATATATATATATGGTATTAGCGAATTCATGGCTTTGGTTCAACAACAACCATAAGCTTCAAAAAGCCGTAAGTTGAATACCATCTCCATTATATTAATCTGAGCTTCTAGCATTGCCTTATTCTTGAGCAATTTCAGATTCTCATTGCTCAGCTCAACCCAATTGTTATAGAGCTTGCAGTATTCCACCTTTGGATCTATATATTCATCATCATGAGAATCAGAATCTGAGTTGTTCACATCCTTTTTGCTAATCAGTGCAACCTTATTGAGCATCATATTGGCCTCTTCATCGGAGTCAGTGTCACTGAAACTTAATAAAGCTTTGTCACCTCTCTTCTGGAAGTTGGGACATTCTGTTTTAATGTGTCCATATCCTTTACATTCACTGCATTTAAGCTCTTTGCGTTTGGTAAGAGGACAATCAGATTTGTAGTGTCCAATCCCTTCACATTTATAGCATTGCACATCAGTTCTCCTACTCATTTGATTCCTGTAACGATGTGAGTCTGAGCTGCTACCTAGGCCATTCTCAATTCATTTTAAAGCTTGCTTGAAATCACGAGCCAGTGAACCAATACTATCATCTATTTGCCAAGTTAAGACTTTCATGTAGTGCTTGTACAGGATCATATTCGTTTTCAGCAGCAAACGCAATATCTTTTACACTTTTGGGGCTATGAACCATTGATTCCATCTCTTCTGCTTTGAGAATTCCAGCAAGTTGTGCGAATTTCACCTCATCAGTGTTCATACTCACTTTCAGTAAAGCCTTGTATGATGAGAACTTTTCAGGAAGACATCTGATCAACTTCTTAACCATCTTCTTATCCTTATAATTCTTCTCTAAGACAATAGCTTTGTTAGCAATAGAAGTCAATTTTGAGCTAATACCAGTGACAAATTCATCATCCTTCATCCTCAAATTCTCAAACTGAGAGGCAAGAAAATCCAATCTAGTTCTTTTGACATCATCGGTTCCTTCATAGTAATCAACCAATGTGTCCCAAGGCTCTTTAGCTGAAACACAACCCCTAAACAAGCTTGAATTGATCAGAATCAATAGCATTGAAGATTTTAGAAATTCTTTGGAGTTGAATATGGATCCTAACTTTCAAGCAGTTGTCCACTTATCTTTGGGTTTAGGTTCTAGTTCACCATTGACGGTCTCGACTGTGGGTTATGTCCAACTAAGTTCTACAACTGACCAGACATCTTCGTCAACCCCTTTGAGTCATTGTTTCATTCGTACTTTCCAGTGCTCAAAGTTGTTCTCGTCAAACATTAGAGTTCTTTGAAAAACCAGTAGCTCCTTTGATGAATCTATGTTCGTCACAGAATCTTAACATGTATATAGTTAACTAATCTAGGAGGTAACCCGTTATGATACCAAATGTAAAACTTAGAACACAAATGTATAACAGAGAACATGTTTCTTCTTCCAAACAAGATTGTTTTATTAGAAATCTTATAAACAGAGAATACATATTTTTGTCTAATCAGAATTACACACCTTCACACACACATGAATTGTCACTAACCAATCTCTAATCTA
>CAJHQP010001606.1:0-109297 GCA_905132765.1 Moricandia arvensis
TTGAATAAACTGGAACAGAAATATGATTTAGCTTCATTTCCTCATAATTCCTCGTATGAGTATTTCATTCAACTTCCCTGGTCACTTTCCCACTGATTAATGGTTCAAATCATGCTTTTACACTTGGTTAACTCGGTTTGATTAAATCCATGAAGATATCGCCACATGTATGACCAAGGCTAATCTTGAATCACGAATAGAAAGATAAGATACTTCTTCCTCGCCCCTTTCATAAACTCTCCTCCCGAGATTTATTCAGCTCTGGTCACTTCCATCTGACTAATGTTCCCCAAATCATGTTTCTTACATCTTGGTCCTCACTACCGGTTTGACATTTAGAATCATGAATTATATCCCATATGTCAGAATAGTATCTTGACATCACCTGTAGAATAGAAAAGCTTTAGGATTACTTTCTTCCGCATAACTCCTATGAGATTTATTCACTTCATGGTCACTTTTCCCTGAATACTTCCAATCATGCCTTACAACAGGTTCCCTCCTGCATTTGTTTAAATCATGAAGACATTGCCCATATGTCTAACCAGGTAATCATTAATCATTTAGAATAGAAAACCGGGATAGCTTCATCCATCAAACATCCTCTAAGATTATTTCCAACATCCTGCGTCGCGACTCACTGATTAATGGTTCCAGATCATTCTTCTTACATCTTTTTCCTCCTGGTTTTATTAGAATCATGAAGATATTGCCATATTCTGAATGAGCTAATCTTGTAATAGGACTAGAACCAGAAAGTATGATAGCTTTCTTGCCTTTTTAACTTCCTTATGAGATTTAATTCAACTTTCCTTGCACTGTTCCACTGATAACATGCGTCCCAACATTGCTTCTTACATCTTGGTGACTCCTGGTTTGTAGGAATCATTGGAAGATATTGCATATGTCTGACCAGGCCTAATCTTGAATCATGGAATAGAGTAAGATAGCTATTCCTCGTACTCCTCTGAGATTTATTTCAGCATCCGGAGCACTTTCCACTAACTAATGGTTCCAATCATGCTTTCTACACTGTCTTGGTTCCCTCCCCGGTTTGATTAGAATCATGAGAAACCATATGTCTGCAACCAGCTAATCTTTGAATCACTGAATATAAAGCTATTCGGAGTAGCCTTATTCCTCAATGTGGAAAATCCCCTAGAGATTATTAACTCTCTTGTCTTGGTCACCTTCCCGATTAGATGGGTTCCCCAAATCATGATTCTTACATCTTGTTTCCTCCTGGTGTGATTAGGAATCATGAAGATTATCGCTGTATTGTTCGAAAAGGCCTAATTAATCACTAGATAAGGAAGTCGGATACCATCTTTTCTCTTAACTTCCTATGAGATTTAATTCAACTTTCCTGGTCACTTTCACTGATAATGGATCCAATCATTCTCTAACATCTTTGTTCCTCCTGGTTTATTAGAATCATGAAATATTGCCATTATGTCCGAACATGCTAATTCTTGAATCACTGGAATAGAAAGTGCGAGTAAATCTTTAATCATAACTCCTATAAGATTTATTCAAACTCCTGCCTCACTTTCCACAGATTAATGGTTCCAATCATGCTTCTTATATATTGGTTCCTCCGTTTAATAAAATTATAAGATAGGCCATACGTACGAATGGGCAATCTTGAAGTAACGCGAATAGAAAGTAGGATAGCTTCTTCCCGTATTAACTCCTATGTGCGAGATTTATTCACTTCCTGGTCACTTTCCACATGCTTAATTTTCCAAATCAGCTTCTTACTCTTTGTATCCTCCTGGTTGATTATAATCATAAATAATTGCCATATATTACGAATAGGCTAATTTCGTGAAATAAACCGAATAGAAAGTAGGATAGGATTGCCTCATAACTCCTATGAGATTTATCAACATTCCTGGTCACTTTCCACTGAATTAAGTTCCCAAATCATGCTGCTCATCTTTGGTACTCCTTGTTTGATTAAAAATCATGAAGTATTTGCCATATATCTAACCAGCTAATCTTGAATCACCTAGAATAGAAAGTAGGCATAGCTTCGTTCCTCGTAACTCCTATGAGATTGATTCAACTTCTGTCATTTTCCACTATAATGGTTCCACATCAATGCTTCTTACATCTTGAATTCCTTCTGTTTTGATAGAATCATTGAAGATATCACCATATATCTGACCCAGCTAATCTTAATCTTTGAATAAAAGTATGATACCTTCTTTTTCAACTCTATGAATTTATCAATTCATGCTCCACCTTTCCACTATTAATGGTTCCAATCTCTTTACCAACTTGTCTCCCAGTTTGATATATCAGAATCCATGAAATATGCCATTAGTCTAATAGCTAAATCTAATCACTGAAACAGAGTGTCAGTAGGATACGATCTTCCGCCAAACCCTATGGGATTATCAAACTTTCATAGCACTTTCAACTGATTACTGTTAAAATCATGCTTGCTTATATCATGTTCCCCTGGTTTGATTGAATCATGATATGCAATTGTCCGAAACTAATCTTGAATCACGGGGAATGAGATTCGTTACTTCTTCCCCCTTACTTCTATAAATTTTTTATCACTTTTATATACACTAATGCTGTTAAATCATGTCTTTCTTACTCTTTCCTGTGCTATTAGATCATAATTTCGATGAGTCCAATACTACTTGACAGAATTAGATACCAGAAGGTTCCTCCTCAATAAAAATCTATAATTATTTATCAACTTCCACCTGTACTTTCCACTGATTAATTTTCCAAATCATATACTACTATCATGTTTCTTGTTTTATTAATCGTGAAATATGCCATATGTCCCGAAAAAGTCGAATCTGAATCACAAATAGAGATCATATACCGTGTCATCTCTTAACCTTTGCCCATAGTGAGACAACTCGCGGACATACACTGATTCAAATGGTTACAATCTTGTCTTACATCTGTCACCCTCCCTGCGTTTATTAGATTAATATAACAAATAGAATAATAAGAATATGCGTTATGTCCGAATAGGCTATTTGAATCACCTAGAATATAAATATTGATAGCTCTTCCCTCAAACTCCCTTATTGGATTAATCACGCGTGTGTCACTTTCCCACAGATAATAATTCCCAACATGCTCTGACAACGCTGTTGGATCAGAATCAGGAAGAATTTCCATATGTCCGAACAGTAATCTGAATTCTCTGGAATAGAAAAAGTATGATAGCTTCTTCCTCATTAACTCCAATGAACTTTATCCAACTTCATGTCACTTTCCATTGATTACTGGTCCAAATCATGACTCTAACATCTTGCGTCCTCCCGTTTTGATTAGAATATGAATATTGCTATATTTTCCGAATAGGCCTAATCTTATAAAATAAGAAGTATTCTGCAGATCTCCATAACCCTATTGAGAATGTATTCAAATTCAGTCAATTTTTCCACTGAGTAATGGTTCCAAATCATGCCTTCTACATCCCTTGGTTCCTCCTGTTTTGATTAGAAGTCAATGAAGATATTCCATAGTCTGGACCAGAGCTTAATTGAATACGGAATAAAAGTAGATTACCTTCTCTCTAACTCCTATGAAGATTTATCAAACTTCTTTATTTCCTGGTCACTTCTCCATATTCAATAAATGTTCCAACATGCTTACGATCTGGGCTCCTTTTCTTGTTATAATCAGAAAGTAGCGTATTCCCAACAGTCTCCGGTACAGGACAGCCTTGAATGCAACGGAGTGGAAATATAGAGAAAGGAGATAAAGAGCCGGGCTGGACACGGAGAAGCGGAGCCGGGGGGAGCAAGCACGCGGCGGGGAAGAGAACCAAGGTAAACCAGCAACGAGCGCAGGAGACGCGGGCACGCGGGGAGCAAAGCCGGGGCAAACAGCAGCCGGGACATCAACAAGGGACAACCACGGACAGCAAATTAAAACATGATTTGGAACCATTAATCAGTGGAAAGTGACCAGGAAGTTGAATAAAGTCTCAGAGGAGTTATGAGGAAGAAGCTATCCTACTTCCTATTCCAAGTTGATTCAAGATCTAACCTGGTTAGACATATTGGCAATTATTCTTCATGATTCTAAACAAAACCAGCGAGGAAACCATGATGTAAGACAGCATGATTTGGAACCAAGTAATCAAGTGGAGAAGTGACCATGAAGTTGAATAAATCTCATAGGCTAGTTATGAGCGAAGAAACCTATCTCCTACTCTTCTATTCCAGGTGGATTCAAGATTAGACCTAATTCAGACATATGGCAATTATCTTCATGATTCTAATCAAACCAGGGAGGAACCAAGATGTAAGAGGCATGATTTGGAACCATTAATCAGTGGAAAGTGACCAGGAAGTTGAATAAATCTCATAGGAGTTATGAGGAAAAACCTATCCTACTTTCTATTCCAGTGATTCAAAATTAGCCTATTCGGACATATGGCAATATCTTCATGTTTCTAATCAAAACCGCAGGAGGAACAAAGATGTAAGAAGCATGATTTGGAACCATTATCAGTGAAAGTGACAGGAAGTTGAATAAATCTCAGAGGAGTTACGAGGAAGAAGCTATCTTACTTTCTAATCCAGTTGATTCAAGATTAGCCTAGTCAGACACGTGGCAATATCATTCATGGATTCTAAACTCAACAGGAGTAACCAAAGATGTAAGAACCATGGATTTGGAACCATTAATCAGTGAACAAATGACCAGGAAAGTTGAATAAATCTCATGGGAGTTATAGGAGAAGGCATATCATACTTTCTGTTCTAGTGATTCAAGATTAGCCTATTCAGACATATGGCAATATCTTCATGATTCTAATCAAACCAGGAGGAACCAAAGATGTAAGAAGCATGATTTGGAACCATTAATCAGTGGAAAGTGACCAGGATAGTTGAATAATCTCATAGGAGTTATGAGGAAGAAGCTATCTTACTTTCTATTCCAGTGATTCAAGATTAGCCATTCGGACATATGGCAATATCTTCATGATTCTAATAAAACCAGGAGGAACAAAGATGTAAGAAGAATGATCTGGAACCATTAATCAGTGGAAAGTGACCAGGATGTTGAATAAATCTCATAGGAGTTATGAGGAAAAACCTATTCCTACTTCGATATTGCCAGTGGATTCAAGATTAGCTTATTAGCAACATATTGCCAATATCTTCATGATTCTACTCAAACCAGGAGGAAGAAAAGATGGAAGAAGCCATGATTTTGGAACCATTTAATCAGTGGAAACTGGACCAGGAAGTTGAATAAATCTTAGAGGAGTTATGAGGAAGAAAGTTATCTCCAGTTTTCCATCTCCTAATGATTCAAAGATTAACCTGGTTAGACATATGACAATATCTTCATGATTTCTAAACAAACCAGGAGAACAATGATGTAAGAAGCATGATTTGGAACCAGTTAATCAGTGGAAAGTGACCATGAAGTTGAATAAATCTCATAGGAAGTTATGAGGAAGAACGTATCCTACTTTCTATTCTAGTGATTCAAGATTAGCCTATTCGGACATATGGAATATCTTCATGATTCTAATAAAACCAGGGAGGAACAAGATGTAAGAAGCATGATTTGGAACCATTAATCAGTGGAAAGTGACCAGGAAGTTGAATAAATCTCAGAGGAGTTATGAGGAAGAAGCTATCCTACTTTCTATTCCAGTGATTCAAGATTAGCCTGGTCAGACATATGGCAATATCTTCATGATTCTAATCAAACCAGGAGGAACCAAGATGTAAGAAGCATGATTTGGAACCATTAATCAGTGGAAAGTGACCAGGAAGTTGAATAAATCTCATAGGAGTTATGAGGAAGAAGCTATCCTACTTTCTATTCCAGTGATTCAAGATTAGCCTAGTTCAGACATATGGCAATATCTTCATGATTCTAATCAAACCAGGAGGAACCAAGATGTAAGAAGCATGATTTGGAACCATTAATCAGTGGAAGTGACCAGGAAGTTGAATAAATCTCATAGGAGTTATGAGGAAGAACTATCCTACTTCTATTCCAGTGATTCAAGATTAGCCTATTCGGACATATGGCAATATCTTCATGATTCTAATCAACCAGGAGGAACCAAGATGAAGAAGGCATGATTTGGAACCATTAATCAGTGGAAAGTGACCAGGAAGTTGAATAAATCTCATAGGAGTTATGAGGAAGAAGCTATCCTACTTTCTATTCCAGTGATTCAAGATTAGCCTGGTCAGACATATGGCAATATCTTCATGATTCTAATCAAACCAGGAGAACCAAGATGTAAGAAGCATGATTTGGAACCATTAATCAGTGGAAAGTGACCAGAAGTTGAATAAATCTCATAGGAGTTATGAGGAAGAAGCTATCCTACTTTCTATTCCAGTGATTCAAGATTAGCCTGTCAGACATATGGCAATATCTTCATGATTCTAATCAAACCAGGAGGAACCAAGATGTAAGAAGCATGATTTGGAACCATTAATCAGTGGAAAGTGACCATGAAGTTGAATAAATCTCATAGGAGTTATGAGGAAGAAGCTATCCTACTTTCTATTCCAGTGATTCAAGATTAGCCTGTTCGGACATATGGCAATATCTTCATGATTCTAATCAAACCAGGAGGAACCAAGATGTAAGAAGCATGATTTGGAACCATTAATCAGTGGAAAGTGACCAGGAAGTTGAATAAATCTCATAGGAGTTATGAGGAAGAAGCTATCATACTTTCTATTCCAGTGATTCAAGATTAGCCTTGTCAGACATATGGCAATATCTTCATGATTCTAATCAAACCAGGAGGAACCAAGATGTAAGAAGCATGATTTGGAACCATTAATCAGTGGAAAGTGACCAGGAAGTTGAATAAATCTCATAGGAGTTATGAGGAAGAACCTATCCTACTTTCTATTCCAGTGATTCAAGATTAGCCTATTCAGACATATGGCAATATCTTCATGATTCTAATCAAACCAGGAGGAACCAAGATGTAAGAAGCATGATTTGGAACCATTAATCAGTGGAAAGTGACCAGGAAGTTGAATAAATCTCATAGGAGTTATGAGGAAGAACTATCCTACTTTCTATTCAGTGATTCAAGATTAGCCTATTAGACATATGGCAATATCTTCATGATTCTAATCAAACCAGGAGGAACAAAGATGTAAGAAGCATGATTTGGAACCATTAATCAGTGGAAAGTGACCAGGAAGTTGAATAAATCTTAGAGGAGTTATGAGGAAGAAGCTATCCCAGTTTCTATTCTAATGATTCAAGATTAACCTGGTTAGACATATGGCAATATCTTCATGATTCTAAACAAACCAGGAGGAACCATGATGTAAGAAGCATGATTTGGAACCAGTAATCAGTGGAAAGTGACCATGAAGTTGAATAAATCTCATAGGAGTTATGAGGAAGAACGTATCCTACTTTCTATTCTAGTGATTCAAGATTAGCCTATTCGGACATATGGCAATATCTTCATGATTCTAATCAAACCGGGAGGAACCAAGATGTAAGAAGCATGATTTGGAACCATTAGTCAGTGGAAAGTGACCAGGAAGCTGAATAAATCTCAGAGGAGTTACGAGGAAGAAGCTATCTTACTTTCTATTCCAGTGATTCAAGATTAGCCTGGTCAGACATATGGCAATATCTTCATGATTCTAATCAAACCAGGAGTAACCAAGATGTAAGAAGCATGATTTGGAACCATTAATCAGTGGAAAGTGACCAGGAAGTTGAATAAATCTCATAGGAGTTATGAGGAAGAAGCTATCCTACTTTCTGTTCCAGTTATTCAAGATTAGCTTATTCAGACATATGGCAATATCTTCATGATTCTAATCAAACCAGGAGGAACCAAGATGTAAGAAGCATGATTTGGAACCATTAATCAGTGGAAAGTGACCAGGAAGTTGAATAAATCTCATAGGAGTTATGAGGAAAAACTATCCTACTTTCTATTCCAGTGATTCAAGATTAGCCTATTCGGACATATGGCAATATCTTCATGATTCTAATCAAACCAGGAGGAACCAAGATGTAAGAAGCATGATTTGGAACCATTAATCAGTGGAAAGTGACCAGGAAGTTGAATAAATCTTAGAGGAGTTATGAGGAAGAAGCTATCCCAGTTTCTATTCTAATGATTCAAGATTAACCTGGTTAGACATATGGCAATATCTTCATGATTCTAAACAAACCAGGAGGAACCATGATGTAAGAAGCATGATTTGGAACCAGTAATCAGTGGAAAGTGACCATGAAGTTGAATAAATCTCATAGGAGTTATGAGGAAGAACGTATCCTACTTTCTATTCTAGTGATTCAAGATTAGCCTATTCGGACATATGGCAATATCTTCATGATTCTAATCAAACCGGGAGGAACCAAGATGTAAGAAGCATGATTTGGAACCATTAGTCAGTGGAAAGTGACCAGGAAGCTGAATAAATCTCAGAGGAGTTAAGAGGAAGAAGCTATCTTACTTTCTATTCCAGTGATTCAAGATTAGTTTGGTCAGACATATGGCAATATCTTCATGATTCTAATCAAACCAGGAGAACAAGATGTAAGAAGCATGATTTGGAACCATTAATCAGTGGAAAGTGACCAGGAAGTTGAATAAATCTCATAGGAGTTATGAGGAAGAAGCTATCCTACTTTCTATTCCAGTGATTCAAGATTAGCCTATTAGACATATGGCAATATCTTCATGATTCTAATCAAACCAGGAGGAACCAAGATGTAAGAAGCATGATTTGGAACCATTATCAGTGGAAAGTGACCAGGAAGCTGAATAAATCTCAGAGGAGTTATGAGGAAGAAGCTATCTTACTTTCTATTCCAGTGATTCAAGATTAGCCTGTCAGACATATGGCAATATCTTCATGATTCTAATCAAACCAGGAGGAACCAAGATGTAAGAAGCATGATTTGGAACCATTAATCAGTGGAAAGTGACCAGGAAGTTGAATAAATCTCATAGGAGTTATGAGGAAGAAGCTATCCTACTTTCTATTCCAGTGATTCAAGATTAGCTTATTCAGGACATATGGCAATATCTTCATGATTCTAATCAAACCAGGAGGAACCAAGATGTAAGAAGCATGATTTGGAACCATTAATCAGTGGAAAGTGACCAGGATGTTGAATAAATCTCATAGGAGTTATGAGGAAAACCTATCCTACTTTCTATTCCAGTGATTCAAGATTAGCCTATTAGGACATATGGCAATATCTTCATGATTCTAATCAAACCAGGAGGAACAAAGATGTAAGAAGCATGATTTGGAACCATTAATCAGTGGAAAGTGACCAGGAAGTTGAATAAATCTTAGAGGAGTTATGAGGAAGAAGCTATCCCAGTTTCTATTCTAATGATTCAAGATTAACCTGGTTAGACATATGGCAATATCTTCATGATTCTAAACAAACCAGGAGGAACCATGATGTAAGAAGCATGATTTGGAACCAGTAATCAGTGGAAAGTGACCATGAAGTTGAATAAATCTCATAGGAGTTATGAGGAAGAACGTATCCTACTTTCTATTCTAGTGATTCAAGATTAGCCTATTCGGACATATGGCAATATCTTCATGATTCTAATCAAACCGGGAGGAACCAAGATGTAAGAAGCATGATTTGGAACCATTAGTCAGTGGAAAGTGACCAGGAAGCTGAATAAATCTCAGAGGAGTTAAGAGGAAGAAGCTATCTTACTTTCTATTCCAGTGATTCAAGATTAGCCTGGTCAGACATATGGCAATATCTTCATGATTCTAATCAAACCAGGAGTAACCAAGATGTAAGAAGCATGATTTGGAACCATTAATCAGTGGAAAGTGACCAGGAAGTTGAATAAATCTCATAGGAGTTATGAGGAAGAAGCTATCATACTTTCTGTTCCAGTTATTCAAGATTAGCTTATTCAGACATATGGCAATATCTTCATGATTCTAATCAAACCAGGAGGAACCAAGATGTAAGAAGCATGATTTGGAACCATTAATCAGTGGAAAGTGACCAGGAAGTTGAATAAATCTCATAGGAGTTATGAGGAAGAACTATCCTACTTTCTATTCCAGTGATTCAAGATTAGCCTGGTTAGGACATATGGCAATATCTTCATGATTCTAATCAAACCAGGAGGAACCAAGATGTAAGAAGCATGATTTGGAACCATTAATCAGTGGAAAGTGACCAGGAAGTTGAATAAATCTCATAGGAGTTATGAGGAAGAAGCTATCCTACTTTCTATTCTAATGATTCAAGATTAGCCTGTTAGACATATGGCAATATCTTCATGATTCTAATCAAACCAGGAGGAACCAAGATGTAAGAAGCATGATTTGGAACCATTAATCAGTGGAAAGTGACCATGAAGTTGAATAAATCTCATAGGAGTTATGAGGAAGAACGTATCCTACTTTCTATTCTAGTGATTCAAGATTAGCCTATTCGGACATATGGCAATATCTTCATGATTCTAATCAAACCGGGAGGAACCAAGATGTAAGAAGCATGATTTGGAACCATTAGTCAGTGGAAAGTGACCAGGAAGTTGAATAAATCTCAGAGGAGTTATGAGGAAGAAGCTATCTTACTTTCTATTCCAGTGATTCAAGATTAGCCTGGTCAGACATATGGCAATATCTTCATGATTCTAATCAAACCAGGAGTAACCAAGATGTAAGAAGCATGATTTGGAACCATTAATCAGTGGAAAGTGACCAGGAAGTTGAATAAATCTCATAGGAGTTATGAGGAAGAAGCTATCTACTTTCTATTCCAGTGATTCAAGATTAGCCTATTCGGACATATGGCAATATCTTCATGATTCTAATCAAACCAGGAGGAACCAAGATGTAAGAAGCATGATTTGGAACCATTAATCAGTGGAAAGTGACCAGGAAGTTGAATAAATCTCATAGGAGTTATGAGGAAGAAGCTATCCTACTTTCTATTCCAGTGATTCAAGATTAGCCTGGTTCAGACATATGGCAATATCTTCATGATTCTAATCAAACCAGGAGGAACCAAGATGTAAGAAGCATGATTTGGAACCATTAATCAGTGGAAAGTGACCAGGAAGTTGAATAAATCTCATAGGAGTTATGAGGAAAAACTATCCTACTTTCTATTCCAGTGATTCAAGATTAGCCTATTCGGACATATGGCAATATCTTCATGATTCTAATCAAACCAGGAGGAACCAAGATGTAAGAAGCATGATTTGGAACCATTAATCAGTGGAAAGTGACCAGGAAGTTGAATAAATCTCAGAGGAGTTACGAGGAAGAAGCTATCTTACTTTCTATTCCAGTGATTCAAGATTAGCTTGGTCAGACATATGGCAATATCTTCATGATTCTAATCAAACCAGGAGGAACCAAGATGTAAGAAGCATGATTTGGAACCATTAATCAGTGGAAAGTGACCAGGAAGTTGAATAAATCTCATAGGAGTTATGAGGAAGAAGCTATCATACTTTCTGTTCCAGTTATTCAAGATTAGCTATTCAGACATATGGCAATATCTTCATGATTCTAATCAAACCAGGAGGAACAAGATGTAAGAAGCATGATTTGGAACCATTAATCAGTGGAAAGTGACCAGGAAGTTGAATAAATCTCATAGGAGTTATGAGGAAGAAGCTATCCTACTTTCTATTCTAGTGATTCAAGATTAGCCTGTTCAGACATATGGCAATATCTTCATGATTCTAATCAAACCAGGAGGAACCAAGATGTAAGAAGCATGATTTGGAACCATTAATCAGTGGAAAGTGACCAGGAAGTTGAATAAATCTCATAGGAGTTATGAGGAAGAAGCTATCATACTTTCTGTTCCAGTTATTCAAGATTAGCCTTATTCAGACATATGGCAATATCTTCATGATTCTAATCAAACCAGGAGGAACCAAGATGTAAGAAGCATGATTTGGAACCATTAATCAGTGGAAAGTGACCAGGATGTTGAATAAATCTCATAGGAGTTATGAGGAAGAACTATCCTACTTTCTATTCCAGTGATTCAAGATTAGCCTATTCGGACATATGCAATATCTTCATGATTCTAATCAAACCAGGAGGAACCAAGATGTAAGAAGCATGATTTGGAACCATTAATCAGTGGAAAGTGACCAGGAAGTTGAATAAATCTCATAGGAGTTATGAGGAAGAAGCTATCCTACTTTCTATTCCAGTGATTCAAGATTAGCCTTTTCAGACATATGGCAATATCTTCATGATTCTAATCAAACCAGGAGGAACCAAGATGTAAGAAGCATGATTTGGAACCATTAATCAGTGGAAAGTGACCAGGAAGTTGAATAAATCTCATAGGAGTTATGAGGAAGAAGCTATCCTACTTTCTATTCCAGTGATTCAAGATTAGCCTATTCGGACATATGGCAATATCTTCATGATTCTAATCAAACCAGGAGGAACCAAGATGTAAGAAGCATGATTTGGAACCATTAATCAGTGGAAAGTGACCAGGAAGCTGAATAAATCTCAGAGGAGTTACGAGGAAGAAGCTATCTACTTTCTATTCCAGTGATTCAAGATTAGCCTGGTCAGACATATGGCAATATCTTCATGATTCTAATCAAACCAGGAGGAACCAAGATGTAAGAAGCATGATTTGGAACCATTAATCAGTGGAAAGTGACCAGGAAGTTGAATAAATCTCATAGGAGTTATGAGGAAGAAGCTATCATACTTTCTATTCCAGTGATTCAAGATTAGCTTATTCAGACATATGGCAATATCTTCATGATTCTAATCAAACCAGGAGGAACCAAGATGTAAGAAGCATGATTTGGAACCATTAATCAGTGGAAAGTGACCAGGATGTTGAATAAATCTCATAGGAGTTATGAGGAAAAACTATCCTACTTTCTATTCCAGTGATTCAAGATTAGCCTATTCGGACATATGGCAATATCTTCATGATTCTAATCAAACCAGGAGGAACAAAGATGTAAGAAGCATGATTTGGAACCATTAATCAGTGGAAAGTGACCAGGAAGTTGAATAAATCTTAGAGGAGTTATGAGGAAGAAGCTATCCCAGTTTCTATTCTAATGATTCAAGATTAACCTGGTTAGACATATGGCAATATCTTCATGATTCTAAACAAACCAGGAGGAACCATGATGTAAGAAGCATGATTTGGAACCAGTAATCAGTGGAAAGTGACCATGAAGTTGAATAAATCTCATAGGAGTTATGAGGAAGAACGTATCCTACTTTCTATTCTAGTGATTCAAGATTAGCCTATTCGGACATATGGCAATATCTTCATGATTCTAATCAAACCGGGAGGAACCAAGATGTAAGAAGCATGATTTGGAACCATTAGTCAGTGGAAAGTGACCAGGAAGCTGAATAAATCTCAGAGGAGTTACGAGGAAGAAGCTATCTTACTTTCTATTCCAGTGATTCAAGATTAGCCTGGTCAGACATATGGCAATATCTTCATGATTCTAATCAAACCAGGAGTAACCAAGATGTAAGAAGCATGATTTGGAACCATTAATCAGTGGAAAGTGACCAGGAAGTTGAATAAATCTCATAGGAGTTATGAGGAAGAAGCTATCATACTTTCTGTTCCAATTATTCAAGATTAGCTTATTCAGACATATGGCAATATCGTCATGATTCTAATCAAACCAGGAGGAACCAAGATGTAAGAAGCATGATTTGGAACCATTAATCAGTGGAAAGTGACCAGGATGTTGAATAAATCTCATAGGAGTTATGAGGAAAAACATATCCTACTTTCTATTCCAGTGATTCAAGATTAGCCTATTCGGACATATGGCAATATCTTCATGATTCTAATAAAACCAGGAGGAACAAAGATGTAAGAAGCATGATTTGGAACCATTAATCAGTGGAAAGTGACCAGGAAGTTGAATAAATCTCAGAGGAGTTATGAGGAAGAAGCTATCCTACTTTCTATTCCAGTGATTCAAGATTAGCCTTGTTCAGACATATGGCAATATCTTCATGATTCTAAACAAACCAGGAGGAACCATGATGTAAGAAGCATGATTTGGAACCATTAATCAGTGGAAAGTGACCAGGAAGTTGAATAAATCTCATAGGAGTTATGAGGAAGAAGCTATCCTACTTTCTATTCCAGTGATTCAAGATTAGCCTGTTAGACATATGGCAATATCTTCATGATTCTAATCAAACCAGGAGGAACAAGATGTAAGAAGCATGATTTGGAACCATTAATCAGTGGAAAGTGACCAGGAAGTTGAATAAATCTCATAGGAGTTATGAGGAAGAAGCTATCCTACTTTCTATTCCAGTGATTCAAGATTAGCCTGGTCAGACATATGGTAATATCTTCATGATTCTAATCAAACCAGGAGTAACCAAGATGTAAGAAGCATGATTTGGAACCATTAATCAGTGGAAAGTGACCAGGAAGTTGAATAAATCTCATAGGAGTTATGAGGAAGAAGCTATCCTACTTTCTATTCCAGTGATTCAAGATTAGCCTATTCGGACATATGGCAATATCTTCATGATTCTAATCAAACCAGGAGGAACCAAGATGTAAGAAGCATGATTTGGAACAATTAATAAGTGGAAAGTGACCAGGATGTTGAATAAATCTCATAGGAGTTATGAGGAAGAAGCTATCATACTTTCTGTTCCAATTATTAAAGATTAGCTTATTCAGACATATGACAATATCTTCATGATTCTAATTAAACCAGGAGGAACCAAGATGTAAGAAGCTTGATTTGGAACCATTGATCAGTGGAAAGTGACCATGATGTTGAATAAATCTCATAGGAGTTATGAGGAAAAACCTATCCTACTTTCTATTCCGGTTATTCAAGATTAGCCTATTCGGATATATGGCAATATCTTCATGATTATAATCAAACCAGGAGGAAACAAGATGTAAGAAGCATCATTTGGAACCATTAATAAGTGGAAAGTGACCAGGAAGTTGAATAAATCTCATAGGAGTTATGAGGAAAAACCTATCCTACTTTCTATTCAAGTGATTCAAGATTAGCCCGGTCGGACATATTTCAATATCTTCATGATTCTAACCAAACCGGGAGGAACCAAGATGTAAGATGCATGATTTGGAACCATTAATCAGTGGATAGTGACCAGGAAGTTGAATAAATCTCATAGAGGTTAAGAGGAAGAAGGTATCCGACTTTCTATTCTAGTGATTCAAGATTAGCCTTTTCGAACATACAACAATATCTTCATGATTCTAATCAAACCAGGAGGAAACAAGATGTGAGAAGCATGATTTGGAACCATTAATCAGTGGAAAGTGACCAGGAAGTTGAATAAATCTCATAGGAGTTATGAGGAAGAAGCTATCCTACTTTATATTCCAGTGATTCAAGATAAGCCTGGTAAGACATATGGTAATATCTTCATGATTCTAATCAAACCAGGAGTAACCAAGATGTAAGTAGCATGATTTGGAACCATTAATCAGTGGAAAGTGACCAGGAAGTTGAATAAATCTCATAGGAGTTATGAGGAAGAAGCTATCATACTTTCTATTCCGGTTATTCAAGATTAGTCTATTCGGATATATGGCAATATCTTCATGATTATAATCAAACCAGGAGGAACAAAGATGTAAGAAGCATGATTTGGAACCATTAATCAGTGGAAAGTGACCAGGAAGTTGAATAAATCTTAGAGGAATTATGAGGAAGAAGCTATCCCAGTTTCTATTCTAATGATTCAAGATTAACCTGCTTTTTTAATTTTCACATATTTCTTAAATTTTTACAGATCAAATTTCAGCAAGAATATGAGTTATATCACAAGTTTAATTCTGGTCAATCGATGGATCTAACTTAAATCACATTAGATAAAATAAAATGTAACATACTAGAAAGCCGCATTTTTCCATAGTTTTACATGAGGTTTAATACAAAACTTCAACATAAGTAAAATCGAAACCAAAGATGTTGTCTCATTCAGTTGGATTACTTTGCCTTCCAAACCACAACCAAGTGAAACCGTAACTCTGCCATGCTCTCCTTTTGTTCTGTGGCCTTTTACATCGTTCTCCCGCTGATGGCTTCCTCTTATTAGTTTTCCTCCCTTTCTTCTTTAGACGTTCTGGATGTATCACCTGAATCTCTCTGATGTAATCCGGTACGTTCCAATCACACATGTGCGGGACAGAATAAAGGGTCTTGTAATAAGCCAGTGCCCAAAGTTCTGCCCAGTAATATTTTGAGCACAACTCGTGATACTCTATCTTCTCACCACGTCGACGGTCGGGACCATCATCAACCTCAAGCAAATACAAGTAAGCAGCAAAACCATGTATACAAGGATACTTTTCATAATCATACACCTTGCAAGTACAACTCTTCGCTCTCAGGTTCACCAAATAGATCTTCCCATCTTCCTTGTCTGTTACCTCGAACTCAAGCTCATAACTATTTAGCTCACGCACCGGTGTTTTATCAGCTTTGGCCCATAGGTCGTGCAAGTGGTTCTCAACAAGAGGAACCAGTTTGGTATCCATCGATCCAGAGACAGCGTCCTTCCGATGTTCGTTAAACCACTCGGAGAATTGTTTGATGACTGTATCCAACAGTGGTATCAACGCATACCTCCTTGCGTCCTTAAACGTGCTGTTCATGGACTCCACACTATTGCTAGTGTCCAAGTTGTATCGGTCACGTGGAAAAAAACCCTTGCCCAAGTGTCTTTCTCAGTCTGCTCCTCCACATACTTGTATGCTGAGGGATATATCACCTTAAAAGTTGCATAAGTAGAATTAAATTCTGCCCTTGTGTAACACCTAGCTAACTCCATAAATCTCCATCCGACTACGGCTTTGTTGGTAATACAAGCATTAGCTCTTACATTATGGGCCAGATGCCATATACAATGCCCATGGTGAGATTGTGGAAACACATTAGCTACAGCCATGATGAGGCTTGGGTTTCCATCGCTCATAAAAA
Source organism: Moricandia arvensis (assembly GCA_905132765.1). Lineage (NCBI taxonomy): Eukaryota > Viridiplantae > Streptophyta > Magnoliopsida > Brassicales > Brassicaceae > Moricandia > Moricandia arvensis. Next base: position 16,967 of record CAJHQP010001606.1, read on the forward strand.
CCAATTCAGAAGAGTCCGGGATAACAGTTTTGAGCATCTCGAAAAACCATTTCCAACTAGCTTTATTCTCACCGTCGAGTACAGCAATAGCGAGGGGATAATGGTGAGGATTGGGATCTTGAGCTTTAGCAAATACTAGTACACCGCCATACCCGTTCTTCAAAAATGTGGCGTCGACAACTATCACTTTCCTCATGACCGCAAACCCTTCAATACATGCTCCCAACGCAATGAACAAGTACTTGAACTTACCTGCCTCATCGAACTTCAAACTTGTTTTTGTTTCTGGATTGACTTGCTCTAACATGTACAAGTGGCTAGGAAGCATCCTGTAGCAGTCTTCTGAATTACCACACAAATGAGATATAGCTAGATTTTTCAGCCCAAAATCCAACTTTAGCACCTCGACGATATCTTTCGGAACAGGAGTTCTCACTTTTCCAGGATATCGCTCATTCAAATAGGTAGCAACTAATTCTGCTGACCCTCTCCTCTTGCTCTTGCTGCAACCGCTTTGACTTGTCCGACAACATGTATGCACACCCGTGTACCTCCTAATGGAAAACATTTCTGTATTTCTAATCCTTGCAGCTCTCAAACCCCATTTACAGCTTCCTACACAACATTTTACCACCAATCGTTTGCGATCTGACATTTTTGTAACATACCGAAAGCATTCAACATATGCGGCTCTGTCCACAATCTCTTGAATTGATTTCTTGCTTGGAAATTCCTGAAGCTTACTCAGACCCAAGCCATCTTCCCATGTCTTAATAACCTGACTTGATTTTCTCACAGGAGGCTGCTCAACATACTTATCTGCCATATCGACACCGGTATCCATTTCGGGAGCGGTTTCACTCTCAGCTGCCGTTTCCGTCCCAGCAGTGGTCTCCGTCCCGGTATCTGTCTCCGTCCCCGTAGCTGTCTCCGTCCCCGTAGCTGTCTCCGTCCCCGTAGCTGTCTCCGTCTCAGCACTAGTGTCTGTCTCCATAAAATCATCTCCTCTTGTATCATCATCACCATTCTCTGCCTCCATCCCGTCTTTCTGACAATTTGCTTGCCCATTTTCTACGTACAGAGTTATGGAATTAGGTTCAATTTCATCAGCATTTCCCTCCAACATTTCGTAGTTCATACCAAACGAACTTGTGCCCACTCTAGACAGCTTCTCTAGCTGATCCGATCTACTTATCTCCTCCACTAACAAAAGACATGTTCGGTTCTCTCTACCAACGGATGTTAAGTAAACGAACAAATCCTCATCATCATTAATAGTTAACTGTCCTTCACAATCAACCACCAACGGTCTATATCCCAATGACAGCTTCACTTTACTTTCATCCAATTGAAGCTTTTCATACAACCTTTCTTCCATCATTGCCATACTTATATCCTCCACTTCTTTCTTAAAGGTTACACTATACAAGCGATTTTTGAATTTCAAATGTACGCTCACGTGTTTCCCCATTGTATCCTGCAAAAAACAACAGAATAAAGCCCAATTGATCTCAGTTCTACCGAGTTATCTTCAGTTATACTAACTTTTACCAATCTAGTATACTACAATTATCAGTTTTACTAGTTTTACTGAGTTTTACACAATATACTACAATATTCAGTTCTACTAGTCATACTAAGTTTTGCCTAATCGATGTTTCGGGTACGATTGAGAACTCACTCTGCAACCCTACTCACAATTAAATTTGATACATTCAACCACATACTTCCATTGTATACCAATTTCATTTACAAATCGACCCATAAACAATGCTTATTGCACCAAATCATCAAATTCATCATCTATTATTGCAACTATCAAATTATTTCTATCCAATGTACATCGATCCGAGAGGAGATAAGATAAGAAATAACGGAGGCATCTCCACCTACCTCGAAGGAATGTTGGCCAGAATCGTCGTCGACAGCAGAGTTGGGAAGCGTGGAAGCTCTGAGCTGAGGGAGGAGGAGGGATCGAGAGAGAGGAGGGGAGGAGCTTCGAGCTGAGTGAGGTTAACGATGAGGGAGGAGCTGAGTCAATTGGATTGAATTGAGTGAATTGAATCACAAACCGTGAACCGAAACAGAAACCAAAACCATTAACTCCTCAATTCGAACCAACCCTCAACCAACCCAACCCAATCGATTTAAATCGATTTTTCTAAAACATATGAAAGGGCAATTTCGTCTTCTCGCATTGGGTTAATGAAAAAGGGGCATAAGTGATTTTCAGAGCCCATAGGAGATTTTGCATATGAGTTTTGGGGGCAAGGGAGGAGATGCCTCGACATATGGCAATATCTTCATGATTCTAAACAAACCGGGAGGAACCATAATGTAAGAAGCATGATTTGGAACCATTAATCAGTGGAAAATGACCAGGAAGTTGAATAAATCTCATAGGAGTTACGAGGAAGAAGATGTCCTACTTTCTATTCCAGTGATCCAAGATTAGCCTGGTCAGACATATAGAAATACCTTCATGATTCTAATCAAACCAGGAGTAACCAAGATGTAAGAAGCATGATTTGAAACCATTAATCAGTGGAAAGTGACCAGGAAGTTGAATAAATCTCATAGGAGTTATGAGGAAAACGTTATCATACTTTATGTTCAAGTTATTAAAGATTAGCTTATTCAGACATATGACAATATCTTCAAGATTCTAATCAAACCAGGAGGAACCAATATGTAACAAGCATGATTTGGAATCATTAATCAGTGGAAAGTGACCAGGAAGCTGAATAAATCTCAAAGGAGTTATGAGGAAGAAGTTATCCCACTTTCTATTCCAGTGATTCAAAATTAGCCTGGTCAGACATATGGCAATACCTTCATGATTCTAAACAAACCAGGAGGAACCATGATGTAAGAAGCATGATTTGGAATGACTAATCAGTTGAAAGTGACCATGAAGTTGAATAAATCTCATAGGAGTTATGAGGAAGAAGCTATCCTACTTTCTATTCCAGTGATTCAAGATTAGCATGTACGGACATATGGAAATATCTTCATGATTCTAATCAAACCAGAAGGAACCAAGATGTAAGAAGCATGATTTGGAACCATTAATCAGTGGAAAGTGACCAGGAAGTTGAATAAATTTTAGAGGAGTTATGAGGAAGAGGCTATCCCAGTTTCTATTCTAATGATTCAAGATTAACCTGGTTAGACATATGGCAATATCTTCAGGATTCTAAACAAACCAGGAGTAACCATAATGTTAGAAGCATGATTTTGAACCACTAATCAGTGGAAAATGACCATGAAGTTGAATAAATCTCATAGGAGTTATGAGGAAGAACGTATCCTACTTTTATTCTAGTGATTCAAGATTAGCATATTCGGACATATGGCAATTTCTCATGATTCTAATAAAACCGGGAGGAACCAAAATGTAAGAAGCATGATTTGGAACCATTAATCAGTGGAAAGCGACCAGGAAGCTGAATAAATGTCATAGGAGTTATGAGGAAGAAGCTATCCCACTATCTATTCCAGTGATTCAAGATTAGCCTAGTCTGACATATGGCAATATCTTCATGATTCTAAACAAACCAGGAGGAACCAAGATGTAAGAAGCATTATTTGGAATCATTAATCTGTGGAAAGTGACCAGGAAGCTGAACAAATCTCAAAGGAGTTATGAGGAAAAAGTTATCCCACTTTCTATTCCAGTGATTCAAAATTAGTCTGGTCAGACATATGGCAATATCTTCATGATTCTAAGCAAACCAGAAGGAACCATGATGTAAGAAGCATGATTTGGAACCACTAATCAGTTGAAAGTGACCAAGAAGTTGAATAAATCTCATAGGAGTTATGAGGAAGAAGCTATCCTACTTTCTATTCCAGTGATTCAAGATTAGCATGTAAGGACATATGGAAATATCTTCATGATTCTAATCAAACCAGAAGGAACCAAGATGTAAGAAGAATGATTTGGAACCATTAATCAGTGGCAAGTGACTAGGAAGTTGAATAAATCTCAAGGAGTTATAAGGAAGAAGCTATCCTACTTTCTATTCTAGTGATTCATGATTAGCCTATTCGGACATATGGCAATATCTTCTTGATTCTAATCAAACCAGGAGGAACCAAGATGTAAGAAGGATGATTTTGAACCATTAATCAGTGGAAAGTGACCAGGAATTTGAATAAATCTCATAGGAGTTATAAGGAAGAAGCTATCATACTTTATGTTCTAGTGATTCAAGTCCCGGATTAGTTAAGAAAAAATAAATCATATGTAAATAACTTAAGAGAGAAACTCGATACCCAAACTCTGTAAAAGAGTACTGATCGATGGTAGGCATGTGGGGTCGATTGATGGTCGCGATCCATTGTCGATGGATGTTGATTCTTAAATATTGATCGATGGTACGCCTGTATGTTTCTACTTCTTTTGTTTGTTTTAGAATAAGTATATATAAATAAAACTCAAAATAGAACACAATATCAGTAAACCTCCCCTGAACTTAAACAACAATATCACCAGTGTTATAGAGTCTAAGATTAGTGAAGAAAATAAATCATAAGGAACAAATTAACAAGAAAAAACGATATACATGCTCAATGATGGTGACCGTCGATCGAAACAGTTAAGTGGTGATCGATCGATACTAGCGTTACTTCCGTCGATCGATAGTGATCAAGTATCGGTCGATGCGCTGTGCAGACTATCTTCCACAGATCTTTTTTTATTTGAAAACCTGTAATAATAAAATAAAATTTGAAATAGACTAATATAATTAAAAATAATTGAAAAACTTACTAAACAATGGGTTTCCTTCCACTCAACTAGGCCTGGGCATCCGGGTCCTCGGGTCGGGTTCGGGTCGGGTCCTGTCGGGTCCGGGTCTTTCGGGTCCTGAAAATTTAGACCCATATAGGTACCTGTAATTTTTCGGGTCGGTTCCGGGTCGGGTCTTGTCGGGTCCGGGTCGGTTCGGGTCTATAATTTCAATACCTGTAAAATACCCGTAATTTTTCGGGTCCATATCGGGTCCGGATCGGGTTTGGGTATTTAGAATCTGAAAAATACATGGCATACCGAGACTCACTCAAATTTAATTAATATTTGTCATATATATCTAAATATTTATAAAATAGCTTAAATTAAACTATTAATAATCAACATAAATCATTTTAAACTCTAAATTTTATAGTTTAAAGCTTCATATTACTTAAAAATGTTACAAAATAATAATAAATATTGTTAACAAAAGAAATTTCAACTAAATAAAATATAATATATATATATATATATATATATATTAAAACATAACACAAAAAATCATAGTTTTAAATATACATGTTTTTAAGTCGGGTACAAATCGGTTCTTGCGGGTCGGGTCTATTTGGATCGGTTCTTTTTGGGTCCGGGTCTATTCGGGTCGGTTCTCTTCGGGTCGGGTCTATTCGGGTAAAAGAAATTTAGACGCCAAAAGGTACTTGTAAACTTTCGGTTCGGGTTCGGGTCGGGTATTTTCGGACCGGGTCCGGGTCGGGTCTTCGGGTCCAGGTTAAAATGCCCAGGCCTACACTCAACGCTTGTTTATAGTCTTTAGCTTGACGTTTTGGAGTTCTGATTCAGTTCTGATGAGATTGGGGACTTTCTCCAAAATAATTCCCAATGTCCAATGTCTTCAGCTTCGTCACCCTTTTTGTGAAAGCCTCCATAGACTATTCTCCTTTGTCTATCATCTCAGCAATAAGGAGTGCTCGAAGCTTTGCAAATGATTGTAAGAAGCATCTGTTGAGCACTCTGTATTTTATGACACCATCTGATAAGTGGGGAATCAATGATAACTGAGGACCGTCGTTGGTCTTTTCCTCTTCTTCCAATTCCTATTCTTCTTTCCCCCAGACTTGTCTGATCTTGTGGTGCCTCCATCAAAAATATTATGAAACACTTCAAACTCATTCTGCTCTGAACCGTGATGAGTGTCGATCGACACTCTAGTGTTGATGTCGATCGATGTTCCAATGGTGGCGTTGATCGATTCACCAATGATGTTGTCGATCGATTCTGCGAATGATGGTCCTTGGTCAACGTCACACCTTCATACTCAATACTCTCTGAGAAACAACTGTGTGTTGAAGATCATCAAATACCTCAACGTAGAGATCCATATGCACGCTTCCATCTGGTGGAGTAGGAACTTCAACCTCAAACACAACACTGGGAACCACAAACTTCACAAGGTCATGTACCATCTTCGCTCTTTTGTGAAAACCAGCAGCTTCTTCTGTGCAGATAGGTGGTCGTAGATGTTCAGGAACAGCAAGGTGTGAGGTTTCAAAATTGTGCATTCTCTCCTCAACTGGTTCCATCTCAACTGTGTAACCTGGTTTGTCCAATAATAAGTGTCGATCGATACCAGCTGGGTAGTGTCGATCGATGGAGTTGGGTGGGTGCAGATCGATGCTAGTTTTTGGTGAAGTTTCAAGATCTATTCTTGAAGTGTGCTGATCGTCATTAATCTTCTGCTTCGAGTTCTGATCCATATCTTGAAGCCATTCCTCTAGCTCCATAGTGGCATTTCTACTCGAATCCAAATCCCCAAATTTTTCTTTATCATGTGGCTTCAAGAGATCTCTGATGGTGATTTTCTTTCTACATTCGGAGCATGATAAAAACTTGATACATCGGTGTTCTCTAGTGTTGAGTCTGCAATGTCCTGTAGATAACTCGATCTTTCATGGATGTCGAGTGGTGTCGATCAACAACCGGGGTTAGTGTCGATCGATGCTGAGGTCTTAGGGTTGATCAACGTTGAAATCTTAGTGTTGATCAATGCTGAGGTCGTATCGATAATATCAGCTTCTTCTGCTCTACTCAACTCAGATTCATGATGTTCATCACCTTTCTGTGTAATCTCGTATGTTTGTTGAACATGAATATTTGGCTTCTTAGATCGTGTGTTCAGTGTTTCACCATCCCCACCCATTTCGCCTTCTTCATCCGTCTCACTATAGGGAACACCCAACATCTGACTGAACCTAAACATCAGCTCCTTCTCCTGGCCTTTAGCCATCATGTCCAGCATATCATCAATCTTCCTTTGTCGAGCTTCTGCAGCATCAGTGAGAAATTTGTAGAGGAATGAGCTTTTAATGTCCTCCCAATATGTTAGAGATCCCGACTGCAGTCGATTGAACCATCTAAATGCATCTCCAGATAGGGAATATGGGAAATCTGGCAGAGTATGTGATCTTTAGCTATTCCATGTCGCCCGGTCTCTGAGACTAGTTTCTCAAGTTTTTCGATGTGTTCCTTCGTATCTTCATGAGGCAAGCCCTGAAAAGAGTTATGAGTTTCCCAATCATACCATTCACGGCTCAAGTGGAAGTCATTTATCTCAGCAACAGCAATGAGATCAGGGATTACAGCACCCTGTGCATTAATCAATTGTCATGTACTGCTACGAAGGCGACCTTCGTCTCGTAAGATCTCATTCTCATCAGCTTCAAGTATGAGCACTTCAACATTCTTTGTCTTCATGCAAGCAGTATCGATCGACGACGAAGTGTGGGTGTCGATTGATTTCATGATGTTAGTATCGGTCGACGGTGAAGTATTGGTGTTGATCGATGCTTGGTTCTCTTTGCTAGCGATCACTGCTTGGAGGGTGTTGACTGCCCTCGTAGACTTATGGATCATGCGTGAATCAGCAGGTTCCTTTTTTGAAGAACCCAAAAATCCTCTCCTCATTGCTTCCTGGTACTAAAATGTATGTACCTGAAACACAAGAAAACTTGTTTATGTAGGTAAACTAATATAGAAAAATACCTAGTCTAAATCAAACAAAATGAGTCTAATGACGAATCTTCGCTCCCCGGCAACGGCGCCAAATTTGACAAAAAGGTTTTACGTATTTCAATGCAAACTCTATCAAATTAATCCTACGAACTACTCTTTCCAGGAGAGGTCAAATTGTAATATTTAGGGATCGAATCCACAGGGAGAGTGGGCACACAATAAACTCAATTCAGTTGCGATTTAGCTAGGCAAATAGATTAATAAGCAGTAAATAAACTATAGCAGATAATTGATTGTTTGTTAAGTAAACAATAAAAATAATAGCTAGATCTAGGGTTTCAGGCAAGTAGATTATAGAGGATAAAAGCTAAGGGTATTAATCATATAACTCGATATCTAATCTAAAAGACGACCAGATCTTGCTGTGAGTCTAATCTATTGACTAAGTCCGATGTCTCAGCTCTTGCTTGTTGACACAGAATGATCGTCGATCGTTGGTCTCTTGAGTCAAGCTTTATGAACTAATTTGATAAGTTCACTAAATTAACTAAATCAACTATCGTTTGTTTCTAGCAATCGAGCTCAATAGGATTAATTCTGGTAGTAAACCCTCGCTTGCGCCTAACTATCATATGATCAGGGTTCTAGTTAGCTACTCTAGAACACAAGCAATAAACACAATTTTATTGATAGATCTAATAATCACCCTAGAAATTCTATTGTTTGGTTAATCCATCAATACCATTAATAAACCATAAACCTAACAACAGATCTACTCAGACATGATATTTGTCACAGAAATATAGATTAAATAGATATAGAATAAAAATCAAATAAAGAACCAAAGAAGTTCCAGGAGAACTCTAAAGGAATTCCTCCCTTCTCTCCTAATCCTAGAACATTAGATAGAATAAAGCTTGGTAACTTTGTAGCCTAAACAACGACATAGAAACATATAAATAGGGTACAAAGTCGTGCAAAGGTATTCTAGTAATTTTTGATGGCTTATGGGCTTAAATCGGCCATAAAACAATTCGGACACGTCTTATGGGATCACCTTCGATCGAAACCAAGGCTGTTCCGCCAATCGACACTCATTCATATTCTCGACAGCTTCCTCTCGCGAGGCAGACAGACCACTCTCCAATAAAACGGGCATAACTTTGGCTGTAGGATCCTGATTGACCTCAAACCGGTGGCATTCGAAAGATAACTCAAAAATCTATATTTTTAAAAATATCAGATCAATATTACCATGGGAAGGTGTCCATCCATAGCTAAGCATCTGACGCGTCTGCGAAGTTTTGCATCTTTAAAAGCTCCAGAATCACCAAAGTTCTCTAGAATGTACTTGAACCTGAAAATACTCTAAAACATACTCTAAAAATATAATAGACTCTAAATAGGGATGATATCATAGCACAATAGTGGTAAATATTAGTCCCTATCAGTTTGTAAGGGCTTGATTACATTCACTAATGAGTTGTGTGTGTTACAGAACAGTACTACAAGGATGGTGATTGGAGCGGGTGAAGAGTATGGGGGAGTGTACGTGTTTAGAGGGGTGATAGGCACGAAGATACACAAGGCTGTGAGCTTGGATTCATTGGATTTGTGGGATCAGCATTTGTGTCATCTTTCAAGTCGTGTTATTTCTTATTTTGTCGAGTCAGATAAGTGTTGGGAAACAAGTGAGTTCTGAAACTTTTTGTGATATTTTTAAGAGCTAAACAAACCTGTGATTGCTTTTCTGAATGTTCTGATAAAGCTTCTGGAATTTTGATTTAATTCACTGTGATATTTGGGGGGCATATCGAACTTTATCTACATTTGGTGCTGCTTACTTTCTGACGATTGACGATGATTATTCGAGAGCAGTGTGGGTATATCTGCTGCTGGAGAAGCGAGAAGTTGCTGCGAGCCTTAAAGATTTTTTTAAAAATGGTGGAACGTCAATTTTAAAAAAAAAAGTGAAAGTGGTTCGCAGCGACAATGGTGGAGAGTTCGTGGGCATGAAATCATATTTTTCTTCAGAAGGTATATTACATCAAACGTCATGTGTATACACTCCTCAACAGAATGGTCGAGTAGAGAGGAAACGTAAAATGTTCTTAACGTCGCACGCTCACTGATATTTCAAGCATGAATACCAATTCGTTTTGGGGAGAATGTGTACTTGCAGCATGTCACTTAATAAATCGAACACCAGCTGTTGTTCTTCAGGGGAAGACACCTTTTGAGATGCTGTATGGAGTAGTCACAAATTTTAGTATGCTGCAAGTGTTCGGTACTTTATGCTTTGCTCGTAAAGTTGTACGTGTCAAAGATAAGTTTAGTGAGAGAAGTAGAAGATGCACTTTTATGGGTTATCCTTTGGTCAAAAGGGATAGCGAGTTTATGATATTGAAAAGAAGAAGTTCTTCGTTTCACGGGATGTAGTGTTTCAAGAGAATGTGTTTCCGTTTGCTACGATGGATAAAGTAAACCCATCATCGAGGGAAAGCGAGATGCAGCAACCCGTGGAACTGGATGATGATGTTTTAGACAGTCTGGTGGTATCAAATCTGGTACAGCTAGACGAGAGGGGGAGTGATGTTGTTCCGAATGATGAACATGTGGTGATAGATAACAATCTAATTCAGCAAGAAGATAATACTGAGATTGAGACAGAAGCAGTGACGTTGAGAAGAGGTCACAGAGAAGCAAGCAACCAACACGTCTTCAAGATTATGTTTTATACACGACACAGTGCCATGAAGACATCCCCTCTCTCTCACCTGACTCATCTCCATCAGCGTCCTCCACCCAAGGTATGTTCCAATATCCCATCTGCAACTATGTAAATTGCGATAAGTTTTCTCCTTCCCACAGAATTTTCCTCGCTGCAATCACTGCGGAATGGGAACCCACTTCGTTTCAAGAAGCAATGGAAGATAAAAGATGGAGGGATGCAGTAAAAGGAGAAGTTACTGCACTTGAAGTTCAGGGGGCAGGGGACATTACAGATCTTCCACCAGGCAAGCGAGCTATAGGGTTTTGTTGGATATTCACGATAAAATATAAAGCGAATGGTGAGACTGAACGCTTTAAAGTGAGACTGATTGCATATGGAAACCGGCAAGAGGAAGGTATAGATTATGATGAGACATTTGCTCCAATGGTGTAGATGATGATTGTTAGAAAGTTCCTCAAAGTTGCATCATTTAAAGGATGGGAAATACACTAAATGGATGTCCATAACATGTTTTTACATGGAAATCTTAATGAAGAAGTTTACATGAAGCTGCCTCCGGGATTTCAGTCAAATGATAAATCAAAAGTTTGTCTCCTAAAGAAATCTTTATATGGATTTCGTCAAGCAACAAGATGTTGGTTCTCCAAGCTAAGTGCGACTCTTCGAGGGTATGGTTTTGTTCAAAACAAAAAAGATTATTCTCTATTTACAATGGTGTGTGGGAAGATGCAGTTACATGTTCTTATATATGTCGATTACTTGTTGATTGGTGGAAATGATCCAGAGGCGATTGCGAATTTCAAGGGATATCTTAGCCAATGTTTCGTTATGAAAGATTTGGGTTTTCTAAAATACTTTCTCGGTATTGAAGTGTCAAGATCAGCAGAATGGATCTACTTGTCACAAAGGAAGTATGCATTGGATATTGTCAAGGAGTGTGGATTGTTAGCAGGAAAACCAGTAAGAATTCCAATGGAACATAACCACAAACTGGCTACGGACGAAGGCAATTACTTTGGTAATCCAGAAAGGTATAGGAGGTTAGTGGGGCGTTTAGTGTACCTTACACACACACACCCGGAGTTATCTTATGCAGTGCATATGTTGGCACAGGTTATGCAGAAACCTCGCAAAAAACATTGGGATGCAGTGCTGAGAGTCGTAAGGTATCTTAAGGGATGCCATGTCAAGGGATTATGTTGAGCTCTAACTCAAATTTGCAAATCACTGCATACTGCGATTTGGATTGGTCGGCATGTCCTATTAGTAGATGATCATTGAATGGCTTTATAGTCATGTTGGGTGATTCTCCTATTGCTTGGAAGACGAAGAAACACGATGTTTTTCACTAAGTTAGGTTGAGGCTGAATATCGGTCGATGAGTTTTACTACAAAGGAATTGAAGTGTACTTGGGAAATCTTATCATTCTTTGGAATATCTCATGATCAGGCGATGTGCTTGTATTGCTATAATAAGGTGGCTTTACATATTGCAGCTAATCCGGTGTTTCTTGAGGGAACAAAACCCATCGAGTCTGATTGTCATTTTATTCATGATGAAATTCAGAATGGCTCGCTGGCTACGTCTCACCTAAGGACAACAGAGCAATTGGCGGACATCTTTACAAAGGAATTGGGGTCTACACAATTCACATACTTAAGGCGCAAGTTGGGCATTCGTGATCTTCATGCTCCAACTTGAGGGAGAGTATTAGGAAGCCTTATGTAAATAGCTTAAAGTATATGACTATATCTCGATTATGTTAAGTTTCCTTTTGAATAGAGGTGTAACCTATGTTAATGGAAGAGAATGACTCTTGTATATAAATGTATTCATGTGGAATAAGGCGGCACGAGATTGTCTTTTTCGTTTATCATGTTTTTTCAGGTCGAGTAGCTCGGGTCGGAATCTTGGCTGGGTTGCGTTTTTGTATAATCGCATTTCCAATATTAAGCTTTAATTTCGACAATAGTATTAGAGAGGTTTAATTGAGAAGAATTGAAATGATTGGGAGTTAATATCAATAAATCTTATAAGTATAGGGAGGTTAGTGATGAGCTTAGTAGTTAGGGTGGGATTACGCAGGGTTTAACATTTACAGGGGGGAAAGGCAGTCATCCCTAGATTTTATGAAGATGGTGTCTACACATCAATAGAGTATTTAGTGTTCTCATAACTAATAAAGTTCACATATGTAAGATACTTATCAACAACTTTACTATACTTGTTCCACCCACATGTAAAAAATTTCAAAGATGGACAATGCATTATGGAAAGGTCGGGGTCTCCCATCAACAATTATTTCAATCTCTGTTACTGTTAATCTTTCAAAATTTTGTAAAAAATCATTGATAAAAAATAATACTCAAGATATATTGAGCAATAAAATAACCATTAGAGAGGACAAATGAATCACTCTCTTTACATGAACATGAATAATCAGCAACATGATATCCTACTAGACAATCACGTGAGATATTCTCTACTCGTCACTAAGGCACCTGATCCAACACCTCATATGTGCAGGTCCCCTTTCTTGATGCATCATTATTATCCCTAAGATATACTACTTGCCCTACAAGTTCCACACTTTTTGGCCCTTCTACTCGTCGCTCCTCCACGTTCTGACCCTCCACCAATGGGGATGCAGATCAGACTTGGTTCATTCCCCGTCAAACTATCCTCTCTGATCTTTATGACCCTCAACGATGCCTCCGGAACCTCGTGTCCAACAAGTTTTTCTTAGCCTCATCTTCCTCCAGAAAGCGTTTCTCCAAACGTTCTAGGCAACTAAGTCGTCCCATCTGTTGTTGCAACGCTTCGAGGTTTTGTTTTAGCGTCCTCACTCTTCCTCCATCTTGACGCTGCTCCAACCTCTGCTCACCGACCATGGATGTTAGCTTTCCGAAATAGCTTTGAAGCTGCTCCAGGGCTTGTTCCAGATCGATCTTATTTGGTGGCATGATTCCAAGATTCATAGTGCTTTGATACCATGTTTGTTATGGTTAATCTTTCAAACTTTTGAAAAGAACACTTATAAATATAATACATACATTGATCAATAAAGTAACCACTAGAGAGGATACATGAGTCATTCTCTTTACATGAACATGAATGATCAACAACCTGATATCCTACTAGACAATCTTACGTGACTATATAAAGAGAACACCCAAATGTGCGCAAATCCCCTTTTTTGATGCCAACATCATTACTCCTAAGATATACTACTTTTTCTCCAAATTCCACACTTTTTTGAACCCCTAACTCATTCTCTTCTTTAACCTCTTTCGGTGTTTCGAATCCCTTTGTTTACACCATTGTTTTAAAAATCGCTACACAGTGATTAGCCTTTTTATAAATGATTACTGTTAGACAGACGCCTAGGTCAAATTTTTAAACGCTTAGACCGATTTATTAAGGAATCGATGTGAAAAAATTGTTTCATCTCATACCAGATTTGCCAACTAGACAAACGCCTAGTCACCACCTAAACCGATTTTTAGAACACTGGTTTATATTGATAGATGATAGGAGGGTAACACTCTTCATATGTAACACTCACCTGGAAATGTTATGGTAAATCTTAATATAACAATTTATTTGTTGGAAAAAGAAAACTAATCCCTCTTCCCTTCTTTTAATATTTGGTTTTGAGATGTTATCAAAGTTTTCAAGAGCCAAACAGAGAAGTTGAGCTAAAGTGGAAATGTCATACGAGCAGTTGGCGAAAGAGATTATATCTACAAAGGAAACTAAATTGGATCCCAAGTCATGTATTAAAAAGGAAAAACCCACAAACAAGACCAAACTGACTCTCTTATTATATCAAGCAGAGGGCATTGAGGTAGTTATCACGACATAGGACAGGTATTGAAGTCCTTCCTGGATCTTTGTGATAGCTGTGGTTTGGTCAGAGCAAAGACTATTGTTGAAAGTGCTTGCCTTTTCCTCCATGGTTGATGTTTTCAGAAGTTCATCTTTGGAATCATCAGCGGCAGCTCCTTTGATCGCAGCTGCGTATGTTTCAGATACATCTGATATACCTGCAATTAGGAAAGGTATATCCGAAAAGTTTCACCCTTTTAGTTTTCTCTAGTTTCACAAGCATACCCAATTTCAGATAATCACTAACTATATATACAAAACTAAAAGCCAGTATAAACTGAGGCAAAATAAAACCCCAAACTAAGTACGTGAGGTGAGATTTGTCAAGGTATTGACATCTGGGATCAAGTCAACATTTACGTGGAGGACCCATTACCAAAATACATTGATGCTATTGCTAACTACCCCAGCATACTCTAATTGTTCTCACGCTCATTGTTTTCTGGCAGAAGATGAAGAAAGGGCAGTCTCTAAGCATTCTCCTTCAAAATCACAGTGGAAGAAATATTTCTTTTGGGTTGTATAGTACAAATAAAAATATTAATTTTAAAAAATATAGAGACTCAAAAGACATGTGTACCCTTGTTTCTAATTACTATCTCCTCTCGCGACACCAAGTGTCGGTTTAGACAAATGGTCCGGGTAGTTACTGACATCAATTCACATTGATGCTCCAACATTTGAACCTCTTCTCTTCTCGCGACACCAAATCTCGACTCTCCTCTTTCATTATAGAAAGTAATTATTATTCTTAGGCGTTTTCAACCTTCTATGGTGGCCATAAGTCTTCCATTAAAAGTTTGGAGACAAAGCGTGAGCTCTATTGGTAAGGAGGGTGGGTCGTGTTTTTTTTTTTTTTTTGAATCAGAGTTTGGCTTACGGGAAGAAGCGAACAAGCATCAATGGTTTTGCTATAAACGCTAGGAATAGATATTCAGATACCCATCCGAGTTTGATTCATATTTATCCCGGTATGGAATTTTCGGAGTTAAAATTTTAATCCCTGTACAAATTTTGGTTTGGATCGGGTTCAAATAATTCATTTAAATTTTAATGAATTTTAAAATTATATATATTTTAAATTTCTCAAAATTAAAAAATTAAAAATAATATATAAAATATAATTTTAAATAATGTATGTTAGAATCACTAAACTTAGCATGAATTTGAATATTTGGATAAAAAATTAATAGATATTTTAAGTTTTTTAAATGTTTTGAGTATTGTTTAACTATTTTGAATATTTACTTTTAACTATTTGTATATATTTTTAATTATTTTGGAAAACTTCAAAATATCATATTTAATTTATTACAGAAGTTATTTAGGATGATCCCAATTTTTTTATCACAAATATGGTACACAACGGGCAAAATGACCGAATATTTTATTAAACAGGTAAATATATAGTTACACATATAGTTAACTAATATAAACTTATGGTTTAGATTTGAGGAGTAAGGTTTTGGAAGTTGAGGTTTAGGACTTTAAAAAAAAAACATTAATAAATCTAAAAATAAAAATAAAATTTTGAAAAATAGTTTCAAAAACAAATTTTCAGATTTCAAAATAAAATTTTGAAAAAAAAATTGAAAACGAATTTGAAGAAAATAAAAATTATTTTTTTAATTAATTATTTTAATAATTATGTATATTTAAATAGAGAAATACCGATAGACCTAAAAAGGTTTATGTCATCAAAATAGCGTTTAAAGAAAAAAAATGACCAAAATAATTTTTATTAAGGGTGTGAATATACATTTATACTCATTGGATTAACTAATCTAGACTTAGTGTTTAGAGTTATGGGTTGGAGTATTGGAGATAAGACTTAAAATTAAAAAAAAGTAAAAAAATATTCATTTTTGAAAAATAAAAAGGTCTATTTTGGTCATTTTTCTTTGAGATCTAATTTTGTGATAAAAACTTTTAAAATGTCCATTTGAGAGATTTATCCATTTAAATATCTATAAAGTAAGGGTATAGGAGATTTTCACCTTTTTAATGAAACTTCTTTTGATCATTTTCTTTTTTGTAGGCTATTTTGGTGAAATAACCTATTTTATGATCATTTGAGAGAATTGTTCTATTTTATATTAATATAAAAATAATTTATATATTTAAGTATATAAATCTAATTTAGATGATTCGGATTCTAGAAATAGTTCGGTTCGGATCAGGTTCAGTTTCGCTTCTTTTTTTTATCAACATAAACAGACTCAACTAACACTTTGCAAACTAACTGGTAACTTCGCATTCATATGAACAACAAAACACGATTGTTTCTTGGCACTTCGCTCAAGACTGTATGCCCTTGTATTCTGTGTTCGGGGTATGTGAATGAACTTTGATTGATTGAAGCTTCCTCGTAATATTTTGATGTCTTCCAAATAAGTTGCAAAAGCAGGCCATTCTTCTGATGTTGAAACCATCTTCACCAATTAAGAATATTCTGTTGCAAAAGTGACATGATATTATCGTAAATTCTTCATACATTTCATTGCCCAAATGAATGCTTATATTTTCGAATGTAAGGGTGAAAAAGGCTGGCTCTTGTAATTCTTGCCACCATAAGTTCATCAAAACCTTATAACGTATTATACCAGCCCTGGCCCGTGTGAGGATCCTGATCTTTCCATGACTCATCCGCAAAACACCATCGACCCGGAATGGAAGGTAAACTTGTCACCTCCGCGTCCCTAGATTGAGTGACCCTTTGTGTAATCGATGAATGTGCCTCATTCGAAAGTATTGATTCTGTTTCTACCAGTTTAAGAGAGTCCTGAGGATCAAGATATATGTTGCTAAAAACCTTGTTACTTCGTCCTTTCTAGAGATAGCATAAAATCATTGCAAATTGATGATTATCCATGTGCGGGGAAACCCTAATTGGCGCTAGAATGAGGGGTGTTACGGATCAAGCCGTAGACAGCTTGGTCAAATATGGATACATACGCTCAGAACAATCAACCAGCTCGCGACGGCAACCCCATCGACGACAACGTTGAAAGCACTCCAGCAGCAATTTCCACGGTCAACGCCAACGCAAACACTGCAGCGTTCGAGGAGGTAAGGAAGATGTTCTCCACTTTTGAAAAGAAGTCAGGGGAACAAGAAAAGATCATGGGTTCTCTCGCTAAACACATTGAAATCCTAACAACGAAAACCAGGGTTGTTCTCCCTCGTGGAACCACTAGAATCCACAGAAGGAGACACGATTTCACGACTCCGCTCGACTGGCCCACCAACACACAGAGGATCCCATTGGATCAAAACCCCGAGAGGTGACTCTTGAGGGGACACAACCAATCATGGAAAATCTCCAACCCCTTGATTGACAGTTTAGCTCTTCCGACATATTTGGTACAAGTACAGAAGGTTAACAAACATAAATGCTGCTTTAATGATGATGTTGAATTTCAGTAAAGTGTGTTGTAATAGTTGAAGCTCTATCTTCAAATTTTGTATTCGGCTATTCCGTGTGGTAAATAAGATTCACTTTACAACCTAACAACCCCCTTCTTCCTTTGTTGTATTTAATACATACGCCCCTAAATATTTGTTACATGATACGTGTTAACACATGCTAACCACAAATAAGTCATTCGTTTTGTACTAAACCATACATGACTTCTGAAATAGTATACAAATTGATGATATAAGGTGGCCTAATGTGTTATCTGATGGTAGAAGAAACACAAGAAACTACTTCGAACTATAAGAAGATCCCAATTGACAAAATTTAAAATAGTACACGCGTATATAACCTAATTGTTGTGTAAGCAGTTGAAAGTTATTCTATATTATCAAATATAATAGTATTGAAATGACACAACTATTATAGATGACAATACAACCGTATAAAATACATAGAAAACATAAAAATTTGGTATGGCGTGTCAGTAAACATTGAAAAAGTGGACAAAATAACATAGGAGTTCCATTCAACATGTCATTATAAGTAGCATATGAGTAGAGAAAGAATAAGATACGCGTTCCATCCAACATGTCACTATGGGAGTTGGTCGGGGTTGAATATCGAGAAGGCAGCAACTGCATATGTCTTTGCTGCAATTGCAAGTGACTCATCTATAAGTGAGGCGCATTGATTCAGGCTCTGTGTGGCATTAAATTACATTAGCACAAGCATTGCCATATGAGATAACTCTTCGAAATGTAAACCATATACGTTAACTAGTTATCCCCCTCCTTATACTATATATGTTTATCATATAGTATAGACACCTTAATTACATCATACATCAGTTTATCTCCCACCCCACCCATCCCCTTTCTCTCACACGGACCTAAAGACTTGTGTTGTGAAACAAACGTCTAAAACACAGACATTGACATTCACATAATTCATAATAAACATTCAAGTCTAAATTTATATAGATCCAAGGAAACTAAACTAATTGAACTATGACAAATACCAATGGTAATCTATACTATTTACATGCATCATACATTATAGACCCATGTTTCCCATCATCTATCAAGTTTTCCCCCAATCCACAAACGTAGAAACTTATCTTTTAGGTCAAACACAACTTACCTTGATTTGTTCCTTTTGGGCTATAAAACCGCACTACCGTTACCGTGAATAGTCCTTTGTAACCATAGTTTTGATTATCCAAATTCGGCCACTATCACCTATGTTAACTCCTTGATTTAACCATTTTCCTTTTTCCAATTTTAACTTACAATCGTTCTCTCCACATCAATTTTGTTTTTCGCATGCGAAAGGACTGTAAGTGAAACTCACTTTTCGTTTCTATGATAAAAAAAAAGACACATCTTTTATCTTTTTACAGACAATAAAGATATTTTTGTTACATTTCATAACATTATATATTATATCATAGCATTTAAATTATGCGTAAAAACATAATTTCTCATATACAATAGACAAGTGCTCAAATTTCCCATTCAAAAACTATGCGCTTTTTGGATTAAAAAGGAAAAAAAATTCCCATTCAAAAGGAAAGCGCAGAAGAAGAAATTTTTTTTTTTTCTTTTCAAATCAACATTCTTCTTCTGTGTCAATTACTGTGATCAGAGCGTGAGTCAAAAGTTTATTATTAGTCCCCATCATTGTCCATTGCTTCATAACCGGGTCTCAGATGATCTTTCATGTCCTCTAAGACGTGAGGCTCTATTAGCTTCCAGAACAAACCCGAGTTTGTTCCCTGAAGTCCAATCCAGAAAACGTTTCCTTTCTTCTTAACCCGACATTCCATAGATTTAGCTCTGAGAGCCTTCACTACCTTCTCAACACCTTCTACACTTCCCTTCAACCTCAAAATGACATCTCCTGAGGATGTTCTATATCCACTGTACATATACCAATAAGCAAGTGACTCAGGTGAGAGCCACCGATGAATCAGTTTGGGAATCTCAGGTCGACCATTTGGCCAGAAATTATCAGCGTAAAACCCGAAGCATGAATGAGAAATGGAGGAGAATTCGAACTGTATATCGTCTCCGGGATGAGGCAACCATTCACGGAACTGATCATGTATGTGTTGTCTCAGTATCAAATGAGCTTGAGACTTGTCTCTGAATTCAAACATGATCTTGTGACTCTTCCTCTCTTTGTCTGATTCCACTCTCAAACCACCTAACAGCAAACCCACCAATACCTCTCGCTGTTCTTTGCTCAGCTTCATGCTCAACGGTTTCTTCACTTCTTTTCTCACCAAGCTAAGGATATAATCAAGCTTTCCCATAAGCGGTGACTCGACTTCGTACTTCTTCAAACTCATCAGCTCATATATCTTCTTTGCCTTCACATGATTTCCAGAATCTAAGTATCCTTTCAAAACAGTGTTGCAGGATCCAGCATTCACATTGATTGCCACGTTGTTCTGCATTTCATCAAAAACATCCCCTGCTTTCTCAAGTTTACCTATATGAACCAACGAATCCAAGTATATGTTATATATAGTCTGGTTAGGTTGATATTTCTCCAAGCACTCAACAAAAGCCATCTCCAGTTTCTCATGTAAACCCAAATCAAAGTACATTTTGAGTATCTCTATGTATGAAGGTAGAAGCTGCTTCTTCCCGCTTTCTTCAAACTCTTTCAATAGAGATTCCGCAAGTTCCACTTGATGTACTTTACATAGAACCTCAATGATCTTGTGGTATCCAGAAACTGTTGCACCACCTAGATGCTTCTCCATCTCCCTAAATATCCCCAAAGCTCTGGCAAAATCGCCGACTTTTGCATAAGCTTCCATTTTGTACACAAACGCTTGAGAAGGTATACCACAATCTAAACCAAGCAATTCAAGCCATGTCCTCTCAACGTCTTCCACGCCTCCTTCCTTAGCATATGCTCTGAGTAACGAAACCATTACTTCTTTACTCTCCTCAAAACCGGCCTTCCTCATCTCTTCTCTTAGATAGTTTATCCTCTCTTTGTCAACTTCTTCTTGACAACTATGCAGCCAGATTAATCCGCTATAGATATCCTTCTGCACCTCAAGCCCGGTTGTCAAAACATTATGGAAGATAAACTCAGCTTGCTTAACGTCATCACTCGAAGGTCCTCCCTGTTTGCTAACCAAAGCTCTAAACAAAGAGTTATGCAGACTAAGACGCGGTTTGTAACCTCCAAGTTGAATCATTCTATTGTAAACACTACACGCTTCTTCGAAACAACCTTCCTCTGAGCTACTTAGATAAGCAACTACAAGAATGTGAAACGTGGATTCGCTTGGAACACGTCCTTGATTCATAATATCATCAAACACCTCTCGACATTTCGTGAACTTCCTCTCTTTCCCTAAGAAATCAGCTAGCTTTGTGGCTAAACCGAAATCAAAACGGTACCAGTTCTGTTGCGTCATCCATCTATACACCTAAAAAAGATTAAAAAAAAAAAAAGAACTTTCACCATAGAATCAGACAAAACAAACTGCAAAGTCATGTATTGTCCGAAAAATAGTTATTACCCTGAATCCTGTCTCGTTCTCACGAATCCGTGTACAATGGACACAGATGTAAGTAGCGTCTTCTTGACGAACCCATTTCTTCTGAGCATTCAATAGCCTCACAAGCGTCACGGGTTTATGGGAGGGAACTTCTTTACACAGCCACGCGAGCTTGGAGCGGCGCCACTCTTCCGGCAAGTCTTCTATCTCTCTCACTTCCACATCCGTCTCCACTCTACGAGTTGCAACGTTCCTCAAATCGTTCCTCGCAGACTCTAAATCTCCGAAGTCGTAGACTTCGATGGTTTGCGTTGATGATTCTTTAGTGCCTGCAACGTGTTCGACGAAAGTTCTGCTACGGTGAGACAGTGGAAAGGATTGAGTTTCGTTTCGACTGAAGGAGAGGCGGGAGGAGCTGCTGCGGTGGCGGATGATTGGGAGAGGGAGGGAGAGAGAGAAGAAGTTGAAGGCGCCGGAATGAGAGGCGGAGGAGAGTGATGAAGAGAAGTCGCAAGCTCTAGTAGCAATCATTGGTGCATCGCTGGCCTTGGAATTCACACCCTAATCTCTAATCTCATTTTCTCAATTTGGTTTTACGTGTTTTCTTTTTCTTTTTCTTTTAAATTCAGTTAGTTTGGTCTCTCTCTCTTGGTCTATCTGGTGGAGTAGGAACTTCAACCTCAATCTCTTCAGAAGGAGACTATGATCGATCAAGACTTATTATTGACTAACAACCTTCTAAGAATAATGCTAAAGTATAGTTAGTTAATAATAAATTTTGATTATAATCTCCTTCTTGACTCAATAAATGTTTTTGAAAAACTTATATATATATATATAGTAAATAAGGCGCAAAACAAATCAAATAGTATTAGCGAACCTCTCCTAGATTTAAATTACACTGTCCCCATTATAATCCGTCTCGGATTAGTTAAGAAAAATTAAATCATACGTAAATAGCTTAAAAGAGAAACTCGATACCAAACGTTGTAAAAGAGTATTGATCGATGGTAGGCATGTGGGGTCGATTGATGGTCGTGATCCATTGTCGATGAATGTTGATTCTTAAATATTGATCGATGGTACGCCTGTATATTTCTACTTCTTTTGTTTGTTTTAGAATAAGTATATAAAATAAAACTCAAAATAGAACACAATATCAGTAAATCTCCCCTGAACTTAAACAACAATATCACCAGTGTTATAGAGTCTGAGATTAGTGAAGAAAATAAATCATAAGGACCAAATTTAACAAGGAAAAATGATATACCTGCTCAATGATGGTGACCGTCGATCAAAACAGTTAAGTGGTGATCGATCGATACTACCGTTACTCCGTCGATCGATAGTGATCAAGTATCGGTCGATGCTCTGTGCAAACTATCTTCCACGGATCTTTTTTTATTTGAAAACCTGTAATAATAAAATAAAATTTGAAATTAGACTAATATAATTAAAAACTAATTGAAAACTTACTAAACAATGAGTTTCCTTCCACTCAGCGCTTGTTTATAATCTTTAGCTTGACGTTTTGGAGTTCTGATTCAGTTCTGATGAGATTGGGGACTTTCTCCAAAATAATTCCCAATGTCCAATGTCTTCAGCTTCGTCACCCTTTTTGTGAAAGCCTCCATAGACTATTCTCCTTTGTCTATCATCTCAGCAATAAGGAGTGCTCGAAGCTTTGCAAATGATTGTAAGAAGCATCTGTTGAGCACTCTGTATTTTATGACACCATCTGATAAGTGGGGAATCAATGATAACTGAGGACCGTCGTTGGTCTTTTTCCTCTTCTTCCAATTCCTATTCTTCTTTCCCCCAGACTTGTCTGATCTTGTGGTGCCTCCATCAAAAATATTATGAAACACTTCAAACTCATTCTGCTCTGAACCGTGATGAGTGTCGATCGACACTCTAGTGTTGATGTCGATCGATGTTCCAATGGTGGCGTTGATCGATTCACCAATGATGTTGTCGATCGATTCTGCGAATGATGGTCCTTGGTCAACGTCACACCTTCATACTCAATACTCTCTGAGAAACAACTGTGTGTTGAAGATCATCAAATACCTCAACGTAGAGATCCATATGCACGCTTCCATCTGGTGGAGTAGGAACTTCAACCTCAAACACAACACTGGGAACCACAAACTTCACAAGGTCATGTACCATCTTCGCTCTTTTGTGAAAACCAGCAGCTTCTTCTGTGCAGATAGGTGGTCGTAGATGTTCAGGAACAGCAAGGTGTGAGGTTTCAAAATTGTGCATTCTCTCCTCAACTGGTTCCATCTCAACTGTGTAACCTGGTTTGTCCAATAATAAGTGTCGATCGATACCAGCTGGGTAGTGTCGATCGATGGAGTTGGGTGGGTGCAGATCGATGCTAGTTTTTGGTGAAGTTTCAAGATCTATTCTTGAAGTGTGCTGATCGTCATTAATCTTCTGCTTCGAGTTCTGATCCATATCTTGAAGCCATTCCTCTAGCTCCATAGTGGCATTTCTACTCGAATCCAAATCCCCAAATTTTTCTTTATCATGTGGCTTCAAGAGATCTCTGATGGTGATTTTCTTTCTACATTCGGAGCATGATAAAAACTTGATACATCGGTGTTCTCTAGTGTTGAGTCTACAATGTCTTGAAGATAACTCGATCTTTCATGGATGTCGAGTGGTGTCGATCAACAACCGGGGTTAGTGTCGATCGATGCTGAGGTCTTAGGGTTGATCAACGTTGAAATCTTAGTGTTGATCAATGCTGAGGTCGTATCGATAATATCAGCTTCTTCTGCTCTACTCAACTCAGATTCATGATGTTCATCACCTTTCTGTGTAATCTCGTATGTTTGTTGAACATGAATATTTGGCTTCTTAGATCGTGTGTTCAGTGTTTCACCATCCCCACCCATTTCGCCTTCTTCATCCGTCTCACTATAGGGAACACCCAACATCTGACTAAACCTAAACATCAGCTCCTTCTCCCGGCTTTAGCCATCATGTCCAGCATATCATCAATCTTCCTTTGTCGAGCTTCTGCAGCATCAGTGAGAAATTTGTAGAGGAATGAGCTTTTAATGTCCTCCCAATATGTTAGAGATCCCGACTGCAGTCGATTGAACCATCTAAATGCATCTCCAGATAGGGAATATGGGAAATCTGGCAGAGTATGTGATCTTTAGCTATTCCATGTCGCCCGGTCTCTGAGACTAGTTTCTCAAGTTTTTCGATGTGTTCCTTCGTATCTTCATGAGGCAAGCCCTGAAAAGAGTTATGAGTTTCCCAATCATACCATTCACGGCTCAAGTGGAAGTCATTTATCTCAGCAACAGCAATGAGATCAGGGATTACAGCACCCTGTGCATTAATCAATTGTCATGTACTGCTACGAAGGCGACCTTCGTCTCGTAAGATCTCATTCTCATCAGCTTCAAGTATGAGCACTTCAACATTCTTTGTCTTCATGCAAGCAGTATCGATCGACGACGAAGTGTGGGTGTCGATTGATTTCATGATGTTAGTATCGGTCGACGGTGAAGTATTGGTGTTGATCGATGCTTGGTTCTCTTTGCTAGCGATCACTGCTTGGAGGGTGTTGACTGCCCTCGTAGACTTATGGATCATGCGTGAATCAGCAGGTTCCTTTTTTGAAGAACCCAAAAATCCTCTCCTCATTGCTTCCTGGTACTAAAATGTATGTACCTGAAACACAAGAAAACTTGTTTATGTAGGTAAACTAATATAGAAAAATACCTAGTCTAAATCAAACAAAATGAGTCTAATGACGAATCTTCGCTCCCCGGCAACGGCGCCAAATTTGACAAAAAGGTTTTACGTATTTCAATGCAAACTCTATCAAATTAATCCTACGAACTACTCTTTCCAGGAGAGGTCAAATTGTAATATTTAGGGATCGAATCCACAGGGAGAGTGGGCACACAATAAACTCAATTCAGTTGCGATTTAGCTAGGCAAATAGATTAATAAGCAGTAAATAAACTATAGCAGATAATTGATTGTTTGTTAAGTAAACAATAAAAATAATAGCTAGATCTAGGGTTTCAGGCAAGTAGATTATAGAGGATAAAAGCTAAGGGTATTAATCATATAACTCGATATCTAATCTAAAAGACGACCAGATCTTGCTGTGAGTCTAATCTATTGACTAAGTCCGATGTCTCAGCTCTTGCTTGTTGACACAGAATGATCGTCGATCGTTGGTCTCTTGAGTCAAGCTTTATGAACTAATTTGATAAGTTCACTAAATTAACTAAATCAACTATCGTTTGTTTCTAGCAATCGAGCTCAATAGGATTAATTCTGGTAGTAAACCCTCGCTTGCGCCTAACTATCATATGATCAGGGTTCTAGTTAGCTACTCTAGAACACAAGCAATAAACACAATTTTATTGATAGATCTAATAATCACCCTAGAAATTCTATTGTTTGGTTAATCCATCAATACCATTAATAAACCATAAACCTAACAACAGATCTACTCAGACATGATATTTGTCACAGAAATATAGATTAAATAGATATAGAATAAAAATCAAATAAAGAACCAAAGAAGTTCCAGGAGAACTCTAAAGGAATTCCTCCCTTCTCTCCTAATCCTAGAACATTAGATAGAATAAAGCTTGGTAACTTTGTAGCCTAAACAACGACATAGAAACATATAAATAGGGTACAAAGTCGTGCAAAGGTATTCTAGTAATTTTTGATGGCTTATGGGCTTAAATCGGCCATAAAACAATTCGGACACGTCTTATGGGATCACCTTCGATCGAAACCAAGGCTGTTCCGCCAATCGACACTCATTCATATTCTCGACAGCTTCCTCTCGCGAGGCAGACAGACCACTCTCCAATAAAACGGGCATAACTTTGGCTGTAGGATCCTGATTGACCTCAAACCGGTGGCATTCGAAAGATAACTCAAAAATCTATATTTTTAAAAATATCAGATCAATATTACCATGGGAAGGTGTCCATCCATAGCTAAGCATCTGACGCGTCTGCGAAGTTTTGCATCTTTAAAAGCTCCAGAATCACCAAAGTTCTCTAGAATGTACTTGAACCTGAAAATACTCTAAAACATACTCTAAAAATATAATAGACTCTAAATAGGGATGATATCATAGCACAATAGTGGTAAATATTAGTCCCTATCAGTTTGTAAGGGCTTGATTACATTCACTAATGAGTTGTGTGTGTTACAGAACAGTACTACAAGGATGGTGATTGGAGCGGGTGAAGAGTATGGGGGAGTGTACGTGTTTAGAGGGGTGATAGGCACGAAGATACACAAGGCTGTGAGCTTGGATTCATTGGATTTGTGGGATCAGCATTTGTGTCATCTTTCAAGTCGTGTTATTTCTTATTTTGTCGAGTCAGATAAGTGTTGGGAAACAAGTGAGTTCTGAAACTTTTTGTGATATTTTTAAGAGCTAAACAAACCTGTGATTGCTTTTCTGAATGTTCTGATAAAGCTTCTGGAATTTTGATTTAATTCACTGTGATATTTGGGGGGCATATCGAACTTTATCTACATTTGGTGCTGCTTACTTTCTGACGATTGACGATGATTATTCGAGAGCAGTGTGGGTATATCTGCTGCTGGAGAAGCGAGAAGTTGCTGCGAGCCTTAAAGATTTTTTTAAAAATGGTGGAACGTCAATTTTAAAAAAAAAGTGAAAGTGGTTCGCAGCGACAATGGTGGAGAGTTCGTGGGCATGAAATCATATTTTTCTTCAGAAGGTATATTACATCAAACGTCATGTGTATACACTCCTCAACAGAATGGTCGAGTAGAGAGGAAACGTAAAATGTTCTTAACGTCGCACGCTCACTGATATTTCAAGCATGAATACCAATTCGTTTTGGGGAGAATGTGTACTTGCAGCATGTCACTTAATAAATCGAACACCAGCTATTGTTCTTCAGGGGAAGACACCTTTTGAGATGCTGTATGGAGTAGTCACAAATTTTAGTATGCTGCAAGTGTTCGGTACTTTATGCTTTGCTCGTAAAGTTGTACGTGTCAAAGATAAGTTTAGTGAGAGAAGTAGAAGATGCACTTTTATGGGTTATCCTTTGGTCAAAAGGGATAGCGAGTTTATGATATTGAAAAGAAGAAGTTCTTCGTTTCACGGGATGTAGTGTTTCAAGAGAATGTGTTTCCGTTTGCTACGATGGATAAAGTAAACCCATCATCGAGGGAAAGCGAGATGCAGCAACCCGTGGAACTGGATGATGATGTTTTAGACAGTCTGGTGGTATCAAATCTGGTACAGCTAGACGAGAGGGGGAGTGATGTTGTTCCGAATGATGAACATGTGGTGATAGATAACAATCTAATTCAGCAAGAAGATAATACTGAGATTGAGACAGAAGCAGTGACGTTGAGAAGAGGTCACAGAGAAGCAAGCAACCAACACGTCTTCAAGATTATGTTTTATACACGACACAGTGCC
The DNA here is from genome assembly GCA_905132765.1 of Moricandia arvensis. Lineage (NCBI taxonomy): Eukaryota > Viridiplantae > Streptophyta > Magnoliopsida > Brassicales > Brassicaceae > Moricandia > Moricandia arvensis. The sequence continues at coordinate 44,765 of CAJHQP010001606.1, forward strand.
ATGAAGACATCCCCTCTCTCTCACCTGACTCATCTCCATCAGCGTCCTCCACCCAAGGTATGTTCCAATATCCCATCTGCAACTATGTAAATTGCGATAAGTTTTCTCCTTCCCACAGAATTTTCCTCGCTGCAATCACTGCGGAATGGGAACCCACTTCGTTTCAAGAAGCAATGGAAGATAAAAGATGGAGGGATGCAGTAAAAGGAGAAGTTACTGCACTTGAAGTTCAGGGGGCAGGGGACATTACAGATCTTCCACCAGGCAAGCGAGCTATAGGGTTTTGTTGGATATTCACGATAAAATATAAAGCGAATGGTGAGACTGAACGCTTTAAAGTGAGACTGATTGCATATGGAAACCGGCAAGAGGAAGGTATAGATTATGATGAGACATTTGCTCCAATGGTGTAGATGATGATTGTTAGAAAGTTCCTCAAAGTTGCATCATTTAAAGGATGGGAAATACACTAAATGGATGTCCATAACATGTTTTTACATGGAAATCTTAATGAAGAAGTTTACATGAAGCTGCCTCCGGGATTTCAGTCAAATGATAAATCAAAAGTTTGTCTCCTAAAGAAATCTTTATATGGATTTCGTCAAGCAACAAGATGTTGGTTCTCCAAGCTAAGTGCGACTCTTCGAGGGTATGGTTTTGTTCAAAACAAAAAAGATTATTCTCTATTTACAATGGTGTGTGGGAAGATGCAGTTACATGTTCTTATATATGTCGATTACTTGTTGATTGGTGGAAATGATCCAGAGGCGATTGCGAATTTCAAGGGATATCTTAGCCAATGTTTCGTTATGAAAGATTTGGGTTTTCTAAAATACTTTCTCGGTATTGAAGTGTCAAGATCAGCAGAATGGATCTACTTGTCACAAAGGAAGTATGCATTGGATATTGTCAAGGAGTGTGGATTGTTAGCAGGAAAACCAGTAAGAATTCCAATGGAACATAACCACAAACTGGCTACGGACGAAGGCAATTACTTTGGTAATCCAGAAAGGTATAGGAGGTTAGTGGGGCGTTTAGTGTACCTTACACACACACACCCGGAGTTATCTTATGCAGTGCATATGTTGGCACAGGTTATGCAGAAACCTCGCAAAAAACATTGGGATGCAGTGCTGAGAGTCGTAAGGTATCTTAAGGGATGCCATGTCAAGGGATTATGTTGAGCTCTAACTCAAATTTGCAAATCACTGCATACTGCGATTTGGATTGGTCGGCATGTCCTATTAGTAGATGATCATTGAATGGCTTTATAGTCATGTTGGGTGATTCTCCTATTGCTTGGAAGACGAAGAAACACGATGTTTTTCACTAAGTTAGGTTGAGGCTGAATATCGGTCGATGAGTTTTACTACAAAGGAATTGAAGTGTACTTGGGAAATCTTATCATTCTTTGGAATATCTCATGATCAGGCGATGTGCTTGTATTGCTATAATAAGGTGGCTTTACATATTGCAGCTAATCCGGTGTTTCTTGAGGGAACAAAACCCATCGAGTCTGATTGTCATTTTATTCATGATGAAATTCAGAATGGCTCGCTGGCTACGTCTCACCTAAGGACAACAGAGCAATTGGCGGACATCTTTACAAAGGAATTGGGGTCTACACAATTCACATACTTAAGGCGCAAGTTGGGCATTCGTGATCTTCATGCTCCAACTTGAGGGAGAGTATTAGGAAGCCTTATGTAAATAGCTTAAAGTATATGACTATATCTCGATTATGTTAAGTTTCCTTTTGAATAGAGGTGTAACCTATGTTAATGGAAGAGAATGACTCTTGTATATAAATGTATTCATGTGGAATAAGGCGGCACGAGATTGTCTTTTTCGTTTATCATGTTTTTTCAGGTCGAGTAGCTCGGGTAGGAATCTTGGCTGGGTTGCGTTTTTGTATAATCGCATTTCCAATATTAAGCTTTAATTTCGACAATAGTATTAGAGAGGTTTAATTGAGAAGAATTGAAATGATTGGGAGTTAATATCAATAAATCTTATAAGTATAGGGAGGTTAGTGATGAGCTTAGTAGTTAGGGTGGGATTACGCAGGGTTTAACATTTACAGGGGGGAAAGGCAGTCATCCCTAGATTTTATGAAGATGGTGTCTACACATCAATAGAGTATTTAGTGTTCTCATAACTAATAAAGTTCACATATGTAAGATACTTATCAACAACTTTACTATACTTGTTCCACCCACATGTAAAAAATTTCAAAGATGGACAATGCATTATGGAAAGGTCGGGGTCTCCCATCAACAATTATTTCAATCTCTGTTACTGTTAATCTTTCAAAATTTTGTAAAAAATCATTGATAAAAAATAATACTCAAGATATATTGAGCAATAAAATAACCATTAGAGAGGACAAATGAATCACTCTCTTTACATGAACATGAATAATCAGCAACATGATATCCTACTAGACAATCACGTGAGATATTCTCTACTCGTCACTAAGGCACCTGATCCAACACCTCATATGTGCAGGTCCCCTTTCTTGATGCATCATTATTATCCCTAAGATATACTACTTGCCCTACAAGTTCCACACTTTTTGGCCCTTCTACTCGTCGCTCCTCCACGTTCTGACCCTCCACCAATGGGGATGCAGATCAGACTTGGTTCATTCCCCGTCAAACTATCCTCTCTGATCTTTATGACCCTCAACGATGCCTCCGGAACCTCGTGTCCAACAAGTTTTTCTTAGCCTCATCTTCCTCCAGAAAGCGTTTCTCCAAACGTTCTAGGCAACTAAGTCGTCCCATCTGTTGTTGCAACGCTTCGAGGTTTTGTTTTAGCGTCCTCACTCTTCCTCCATCTTGACGCTGCTCCAACCTCTGCTCACCGACCATGGATGTTAGCTTTCCGAAATAGCTTTGAAGCTGCTCCAGGGCTTGTTCCAGATCGATCTTATTTGGTGGCATGATTCCAAGATTCATAGTGCTTTGATACCATGTTTGTTATGGTTAATCTTTCAAACTTTTGAAAAGAACACTTATAAATATAATACATACATTGATCAATAAAGTAACCACTAGAGAGGATACATGAGTCATTCTCTTTACATGAACATGAATGATCAACAACCTGATATCCTACTAGACAATCTTACGTGACTATATAAAGAGAACACCCAAATGTGCGCAAATCCCCTTTTTTGATGCCAACATCATTACTCCTAAGATATACTACTTTTTCTCCAAATTCCACACTTTTTTGAACCCCTAACTCATTCTCTTCTTTAACCTCTTTCGGTGTTTCGAATCCCTTTGTTTACACCATTGTTTTAAAAATCGCTACACAGTGATTAGCCTTTTTATAAATGATTACTGTTAGACAGACGCCTAGGTCAAATTTTTAAACGCTTAGACCGATTTATTAAGGAATCGATGTGAAAAAATTGTTTCATCTCATACCAGATTTGCCAACTAGACAAACGCCTAGTCACCACCTAAACCGATTTTTAGAACACTGGTTTATATTGATAGATGATAGGAGGGTAACACTCTTCATATGTAACACTCACCTGGAAATGTTATGGTAAATCTTAATATAACAATTTATTTGTTGGAAAAAGAAAACTAATCCCTCTTCCCTTCTTTTAATATTTGGTTTTGAGATGTTATCAAAGTTTTCAAGAGCCAAACAGAGAAGTTGAGCTAAAGTGGAAATGTCATACGAGCAGTTGGCGAAAGAGATTATATCTACAAAGGAAACTAAATTGGATCCCAAGTCATGTATTAAAAAGGAAAAACCCACAAACAAGACCAAACTGACTCTCTTATTATATCAAGCAGAGGGCATTGAGGTAGTTATCACGACATAGGACAGGTATTGAAGTCCTTCCTGGATCTTTGTGATAGCTGTGGTTTGGTCAGAGCAAAGACTATTGTTGAAAGTGCTTGCCTTTTCCTCCATGGTTGATGTTTTCAGAAGTTCATCTTTGGAATCATCAGCGGCAGCTCCTTTGATCGCAGCTGCGTATGTTTCAGATACATCTGATATACCTGCAATTAGGAAAGGTATATCCGAAAAGTTTCACCCTTTTAGTTTTCTCTAGTTTCACAAGCATACCCAATTTCAGATAATCACTAACTATATATACAAAACTAAAAGCCAGTATAAACTGAGGCAAAATAAAACCCCAAACTAAGTACGTGAGGTGAGATTTGTCAAGGTATTGACATCTGGGATCAAGTCAACATTTACGTGGAGGACCCATTACCAAAATACATTGATGCTATTGCTAACTACCCCAGCATACTCTAATTGTTCTCACGCTCATTGTTTTCTGGCAGAAGATGAAGAAAGGGCAGTCTCTAAGCATTCTCCTTCAAAATCACAGTGGAAGAAATATTTCTTTTGGGTTGTATAGTACAAATTTTTTTGCTTCTCTACCTTATACTACTATTACGAAATGAGATACTACCTAAGATGATTCTGGCAACCCAGTATACTCAATGAGACATGTGAGACCACTTATAAGCCGACGTAAGTTGAGTGATTGTGGACCAACCTGTTATAAAACTGTTGGAAACTGCTTCAACATATCCAGCCATCAATTCTGCCTTGCCTCTAATCAGCTTAGCTTTTTCAGTGGGATCCTCTGGCCACTCGATTTTTAATGTCTCTGCGTCTTCATCCTGAACTTTGTTGGCATGAGATATCATGGATTTACCGAGAATAAGCAGATGAGTGACTGCAAAACAGCACATCTCAGAAAGTCCCTGCAGAACAAAATTTCATATTAGTTGATAGGTTTCAATTCTAAGAGAGACAAGGGAACACTCTTCGCACATGAACTCCTTCTGAGTGAAGAGACTCGAGCCTGCCACCGGTCCGCTGGATCATATCGTTTATGTTTAGACCCGCTAAAGCGTTTGTGAACCTGAAATCATCAAAAGTGATAAGCAAATATAAATAGATCAAAGAAATATACTACATACACACTTATCAGTTCATCTTCACAAGGGAACTTTCCTAACACTAGACAAACCATAAAATAAACTTTTGGGTAGATTTCAAGTTTCTAATCTGTATTTGGTTGTTGATCCGGAGGGACAAACAACAGATTCCTACGACATTGCTGGGTATTGAAGGAACATATTATGGTGATTTTGATGAGAAAAGAAACATAAAAAGAGCAAGGGAGAAAAATTAAAGAGTAAAATTTGAGAGAAGGAAAGGAGAATAGTCATGATTACCCAGCAGCCATATCAGCAGCTTTGCTGACGCTGGAGCTGTATAGATTCTTCATGTCAGCATCATTGCCTTCGGTGTTAATATCTATTTTCTTCCCTTTGTCAGATTCCGCTTTACTTCCACTCATTTCATCAGTAAAGCTGAATAGTTGCTGGATCTGTTTGAGCTTCCCATCATACAACAGTTTCTCATCTTGTGACAGTTTCCCCTTTCTCCTGTTGAACAACAGAGTATAGTGGCTTGACAATGCTTCTAATTCCTGAATCATCCAACAACAAGAAATTTAGGGAAAATAAGTCTAAGAGAATTATATTTGATAGGAATTTGACAGAGAGGTGATTTTTATAGATATGTCACCTCGAGCTGCTCAGGACCACCATAAATGTAAAAGCATCGATCAAACGTCACTTCCTCAATCGTTTGATCCTTGTTCTTCTCATTTCCGAGACCAGTTTCTGTAATCAATAAATCCATAGTCTCCTTGCCAACAAACTCAAGAACTTGCATTCCTTTGGCAGTTAATGCTTTTCCCGTCTGCACATCAGAAGAAAAGGCTAAACCAAATGCTAAGCTAAAGAAAAACAGAAGAAAGGGCTGAAGCAAATGCTAAGCTAAAGAAAGACAGAAGAAGACACAAACAGCACAAACCTCCAATATAGACGGTGCACCAGATCCAGCTTCCTTAGGCGAAGAACCTTGCTGGACACTGTTTTCAAGCCTACAAGAAAAATAATGGAGCATCAACAACTTGAACTTTATCTTCTCATAGGAAAAGCAGTCCCTAGTAAAAGCACAAGACCTCTGTATTCGTTAAGCTACTACAATCCAACTAGTTGCCAGTAAAAATGTATTCTTATCTTTAGCAAATGACAAGTACAGCCTACCCAACGTTTTATTGGAAATGGAGAACCAGTGGAGCATGCAAATTTACCAGAAGAAGAATCTATTAGATTATATAAACTGAGCAATGAGCATGTTCCTGGTGTTGTTAAGTCGGTCAAGTATTAAATGCTTAGAGCCTCCGACATTTGAAGTAATTACTTTCCGGCTAAAACTTACCTAAATATATTCACGGAGCATTGATAAATACTTTAAATTACTGCAGTTCAACTAAAGCTTATTTCCGTTTTGTCAGGGTATAAAGTTAGTGGCCTTAACCATTTCCATTCACAAAGTTTGTACCAAAACCTTTAAACCCTGGAAAAAGAAAATCAAATTAACATACTTTTGCACCAAAGTTGTGCCTCCTTTTAACGCATTTCCTAGCGCCAGCCAAGCTCCAGAAGTGAAACTCTCAACTGAATCATCGAAAACCTTCAAACCCTGGAAAAGGTAACATATAGAAACTACGTAAATTTTAAGCATATAAGGAATAATGATTAATGAGTTTAGCCAACAGAAAAACTTATGGAAGAAACAAAAGCTCTATGTAGTAAAGAGCAAAATTATCACAACGGTCAACGGCTTCCGCAATAAGAAGCAAGAGAAAACACTTTGCCTGGCTAAGAAGTGACTCTTCACTTGCATCCTCCAATTTGCCTAAAGCTAATTTCTTTAACTTCTGACTCTCATCATCACTATCCTGCTCTGTATCAGGTTCTTCAGTTCTCTCTTCTTCCTTGGCAGAAGATTCTGAATCTTCATCCGCTTCTTGCATTTCGGCAATGCTTTTGGCTGCTTTCTCTGCCACTGCTGCAGCCTACACAAGAAAATCAGCATCATTCCCAATAATCAGCCTACACAAGTCTGGTTCAAAGAACATACAGAATACAAAAGGGAAACATAATTACTTCGAATTATAATCCCATCAGCGTGCAAACACTCAATGACCAAATAAACATAAAAAAAAAATCATCTTCCTTATGATAATTCTACAGAACTCAAAATCACCATCATCTTCCTACACATATACACAAAATGTAGAGTTCCAGTGAATGACAATACACTAAATCGCTATCATTTGTTAGGGATCCGATATCTCTAAGGCATTTCTAGATTACATATAAAGTAGATCAAATCGGAGTCGGAACATTACATTACGAGATAAATCTTCAGCAGCTTTTTGGAGATCTGAAAGCACAGAGAAGCCCCAGCCCCATCCACCAGTGCTCTTCGGCGAGGCTTCCGCATTTTCCGGTGTCGGTTTCTCAGTTTCCGGATCCTCTCTCCGGATCGGTTCTTCTTCTGCAGCGGAGGATGATCGATTCCCATCGCGCGTTTGTTTGTCTTCCTCCATCGAGATCGAATTAGGGTTTCCCCAAAATCTAGTAATTAGGGTTTTCTGAGAGGAGAAGGACGCAAATGAATGAAATGGTAACAAAACCGTATTTCAGTTATAGATGAATGAACCTCGGACTTTGAACATCATGCTTATGCTTCGTCTTGCAGCATAAGCATCTAAGATCCCTCTCGATACGCTGTCGTTCTATCGTATTTATGGTTTTAAATAAATAATACCTTTTACTGTAGATTTCTTTCTTCCTCCCTTCACCCAATATATCTATTCGGTGGCCCAATAACCGACCACATCATACTATGCGCCAATTGCAAAAGGTTGGGAAATTAAAAAAAAAAAATATTTTCGTTATGATCTAATAAGTTTCCAAGTTAAAATATCAATTATGTTACGATATGGATTGTCATAATCTCTATGGCCCGATGATCGATGGGTCCATGATCGGTCCGTTCATTACCGGTCCATATATAAACCTACTGCATAGAGGTTTATTAAACTTAGACTAAATAGGTTTACGGTTTTTGGCAAAGAGAAAACCTTTTTCCATATTGGTTTTGGATGTTTTCATTTTCCTAGTTGCAATAGGATTTGTATTATTTTCTTTTCTCATGTATCGGTTTATACCTCTTGTATTTTCCTATATAAAGGGCTCCTTATGTTATGAATAACACACAAATTACTCATACTTTCTCTCTAGTTTCACAACACGTTATCAACACGAGTTTTCTCCCTAAACCCTAAGCTAAAGTTTTGTCATAAACCCTAAATCCCCATTGATCAAAAACCATCATCAATCTTCACACCTTTTATCAGATTTCAAACCTCCATACAATCAAGCCTTCTAGACGATCATGATCCATATTCAATCCTATCACAACAAGTTCCAATCCTCTCTCTCTCGGTGGTCCATTCAACTCGATAGAAAGAAAAAGGTAACCCGATAAACCCTAATATCTCAAAACCCCAATCGAATGAACCTATGATCAAACTCAAACCTAAAACCGATTGAATGAACCTAGAAAGATTCCTAAGTTGTTGATATATTGTTTGCTATACATGGTTGATTGTTTTGATAAAAACCCTAATTGAAAATACTAATGTTCAAATCAAAACCCTAAAAATGGCTTTTGATTGTTTCGATTGATTGTATTGAGAATAGAGGTTGCTTGCTAATTGTTCTTGACCGATTTAGGATTGTTTTCTAGATTGATCCATCTTGACCTAAACCCTAGTCGGTTGCTAAAACCCCAAAATCTTAAACTACTTGTTTGATTCTTGTTTGTTACGATTAACTTGAGTTTTTAATCCAATTGTTAGGTTGATTAGATTGATTGTTTTTGATTGATGTCTTAACCCTAGACGATTGCTAGGTTGATCAGGGAATTAACCCTAATGCTAAACCCTAACCCTAATCTGAATAGGTTAATCCCCAAATTCTAAAACCCTAATCATTGATTGATCTTATTTGTGAGTTAGGATGTTAGATTGATTGATATAACCTAACTTGGTCGAATTGAAACCCTAAATTGGTTGAACCTTGATTTAATACCTTAAGAATAAATCCGACCACCTTGTTCTTAGGATTCGACCATCTAGACTAAATTGTAATCCTTGCATAATCTAGTCGATTACTAAACTTGTTTGATATGCATTCATATAACCTATTGAGCATATATACATTTATACTTAGGATTGTCTTGCATATCTATAGCACTTTGGCCACATCTAGAAATCACTTGGTCGAATGTTTGATTGTTTGGTCGATAAACGTGATTTACTTATGATCGTTTGGTTTGAAACCTAAATTGATTGATATATGATTTCAAATGTCGAAAATCAACAACTTGGATTTTGATGCCCTAAATCTCTCTGGAGATACTTACTTACAATGGGCATTGGATACTAAGATTATTCTAAAGTCAAAAGTACTTGGTGAATATATCACTGAGAATAATGACTCAAGTGAGAAATATAGATACATGGCAATATTGATTATTCGCCATCACTTTGCTGAGAGTCTCAATTTGTATCTTACTATTGAGAATCCATAGACCTTTGAAATAAGTTAAAGATGAGATATGATCACCTAAGAACGGTGCTCTTACCAAATGCTCTATTTGATTGGAGGAATCTAAGGATCCAAGACGACAAGTTCGTGGACGAGTCTAACTCAGCCCTATTTAAGATTTTTTCTTTATTGAAATTGTGTGGTGAGGTAATAACGAATAATGACATGTTGGAAAAGACATTTTCCACCTTCCACACAAGCAATGTGTTGTTACAACAACAATATCGAGAAAAATGCTTTAAGACTTATGCAGATCTGATCTCGTGCCTATTACTGGCCGAACAAAACAATGAACTGTTGATGAGGAACAATGAAATGAGACCTCCTGGACCAACCCCATTACCAGAAGCCAACAAGGCCACAAAAGAAAAGAAAGAAACTAAGGAAAGTAACCATGTCCAGAATAGACCACACGACCATAGCCGTGGTGGATGGAATGGTCGTGGTCGAGGCAACCACAATTCATATGGTCGAGGTTATAACATGAACCATGGCCGAGGGAACCACTATAACCGTGGTTGTGGACTCAGTTTCGGCCATGGTCGAGGACAAGGTGGATGTGGTGTATCATTTAAACCACAACACTCAACCAAATCAGTTTGCCATATATGTGGTATGGGTAACCATTGGGCTAAGAATTGTAGGACTCCCAGACATCTAGTTGACCTCTATCAAGATAGTATCAAAGGGAAGAATCCTGAAGCCCATTTGATCCAAGATGACAATGGTGATTTTGACCATGATCAAGATGATCTTCTAAATTATGAAACTTCTGATTGCCTAAAAGAGTCTAGTTGATTTCGGCATCAAACCTTTGTGCTTTGATTTGTTTCATTGATATAGTGTGTTTTAGCATACTTTGGTTGTGATTTATTGATCTTTCTCATGTAATTATAGGGTACTTACAACTCTATTCGAGACATTTCAGGTACAAAAGAGGTTGTGGAACTTTGGAGGGAAACATGAAGAAAAAGGAAAAATTTGAATTCTGTCCCAGAGAACAACCCCAGAGATCAAGCAGAGCCTCGATCACCGTGGAGATATTTTAGGAAATTGCAAAATCTTTTGGGATTTTTCCTAATTATATTCTCTCCTCTTTCCAGCCGCCACAAAAGCCTTATAAAAGAGGGCACAACCATTATTAGAGGGAGAGTCTTCCAGCTCAATTTTCTTTCATACTTTTCAGCAAAAAATCTATTGGATTCAATACTTTGTAAGGGAGAGAGGAATCTTCACTTTGTTCTCGCGATTCTGAGAAGATTTCTTGAACCCTATTTTAGTTTTTGATTTCGATTTATGGAGTATTATTCAGTATTTCTTACTGTGTTTATTGCCATGCTTGCTGAGTAGTCGATATTGTTAGTTTATGGTGTTAGGGTGTTGGATTTATTAAGCTACACACAAATAAGTTGTATGTTCATTGATGGCCTTTATTCTAAACATAACTTAATGCTAGCATGAATCTGATCACTTTATGTTAGATCTAGGGTTTCATCTATTAATTAATCGTGTTATAGATTGCATGACCTGTTTAGAATAAGTATTATATCCCTAATCAGCAAAAGTAGATATTAGGGTGTAATATGAACTGAGTAGACTTGATCGTTACTGTTCATAGACAAAAGTCGAAACAAGCGACAACTTAGTCTTCGGGGCTGTTCTCTGAAAGGAACAAGCACCACGACAGTGGGCTGTTCTAGCCATTGATCTATGTTCTGGCTTGTTCTTAATTCAAACTTGAATAATTGTGTGGCTTAATGATATCTAACACCCGTTAATCACCCTAGGCTAGCTTTTCTCCCAAATTTAAAACAGCTCACACCGTACCTTGATCTCTTTTATTTTTACCTTGTTCTCTGTTAAATCTTAAAGTTTTAGCTAAGAAATTAAAGCTCATAAGATATAGTATAAAACGGTCCTCTGGAGTTGAATCTAAAATACTACAACTACAACTGTTAACTTCATAGTAGCAAGATCCAATTTTTAGTGTATCAAGTTTTGGCGCCGTTGCGACGGAGACCAGCTTTTACCTATATTTTCTTGGTTTTATACTTTGTCTAAAACATCTAACTTGCTCTATTCTCTTGTTTCAGGTGATGTTCAAGGTGTATGTCAAGTAAAAATACTCGAAGCAACACCTCAACTCCATTAATCACCCTCATCAATCAAGAACTCGCAAGATTAGAAAGGAACAACCGAACTCAATCAAGACATACTCACGCCAACATGGGCGATCATAACAATGAGCATGATCTCACTGCTGCAATGGCCCTGATGCAACAGCAGATGCAACAGGCCTTGCAAGCCCAACAAGCAGCTGCTCAACAACAGCAGCAACAGAAGCAACCAACTCGGATTGGAGAAAGGCATTTTCCTCGAAACTTTCCAACCAGTCACTCAGCCATTGTTCCTCCACCCTGTGCTCGGCAGGATTTCAAGATCAAGGCCTTCATGATCTCTCTGGTGCAGAGGAAGATGTTCAATGGTCTCCCGACAGAAATACCAATGGAAAACAACGAAGCCTTTGAGGAGATATGTGCTATGACTCGCTCAAACGCGGTTTCACCTGACTTTGTCAAGTGTATGCTTTTCCCGTTCTCTCTTGCCGACAAGGAATTAAGGTGGTTGAAATCACTGCCTACTGGCTCTCTCACTACATGGGAGCAGGTTCAAGATGCCTTCTTGAGTCACTTCTACACCGAGGCAAAAACAGTTGCTCTTAGGAACAAGATCTCCTCTTTCAAGCAACACTCCAACAAACCTTTTAATGAAGCATGAGAGCGATTCAATGACATACTCAGAGAGTGCCCCCATCACAGATTTGATCAGGACTACATTCTAGGAATTTTCTATGATGGTGTGGACTGGGAGTTCTGCAATGCCTTGAACTCTGCAAATAAGGGAGATTTCATGACTTAAACTACTGAAGGAGCATTTGAGCTGATAGAGAACATGGCTGCTAGCTCAGCCAACAAGAACCCAGAGACTGATCGCTCCAAGAAAGTCAACATCATTGATACTCAATGGAAAAATGAACTCACTGCCAAGGTTGATCTGCTCCTCAAGAGCAACAAAGGTCAAGTCTTGTATATGGAGGAAGCTACACTTGAGCAGATAAATAAGGACCAGGCCACAAAAGATGGACAGAAAGGAGATGATCACCAGGAAGTGCTCTACATCAATGGTCAAGGGTATGTTCAGAACATGAACTACTACCAGAACTCAAATAACGGGAACAACCCCAACATGCTCTCTTACCGAAGCAACAACGTAGAGAACCCTAGGGATCAATCCCTGAAAAATCAAGCTCAAGGTGATGCTCAGCAAAGAGGGTTTCCACATAATTTTCAGGGAAATACCTTCGTCTTCAGTCAGTCCCAGAACCGTTTCCAGAACCAGGATCAACACCAGAACCAGCAGAGCAATCAGCAAACTGCTCCAGCAGCATCAAGCGGATAGCAGGACGAGCTCAAGGTCTTAGGGAACATGATGCATCAGCTGCTCCAGAGTCAACAGATTCAGGTCAAGGCGTTCAACCAGGCTACCACAGAGATCAACAACAGGATGGACAACATGTTCACTGAGTTGAATACTAAGTATGACACTGTGAGCAGCCACATGTGCCAGATTGACATTTCTCTCGATCAAACAGCTGAGAGCGTCAAGAGGAAGCAAAGGACGCTCCTTGGAAAAACAAATAAAAATCCTAAGGTTGAGCATTATAATGCAACAGAGCAGCTGTTTGCTGAAACTGCTTTGAGCGCAGAAGAGAGAACAACGCACCATGCTAGCTCTGAAGTGACTGCTCCCAGTGAATCTGTTGAGACTCCACCAGCTCGATTTTATGTTCCTAAGGTTCCCTATCCAATTACACCTAAACATCTGATGGATCCCATTAGTGCAGAGCAGCTGGCTGGATTTAGGAAGATGGTGAGAAGGCTTCCTAAAAAGATCTCATTTGAACATGCTTGGGAGATTCGTCCATTGCATATGTTCTTCAGAAACTGTAGAGAGACTAAAGAGGAAATTGAAGCACTCTTTATCGAAGCATTGAGACCATAACCCAAGGTATTGCCTAAGCTTGATGATCCTGGAAAGTTTGTTTTCCCATGTTCCATCACCGGAGTTGAATTCAAGGAAGCCCTTTGTGACTCTAGGTCTAGTGTGAATCTTGTCTCAAAGGCGATTGTAGAAAAGCTGGGTAATGTTGATGTTGAGCATTCTCAGATGACTCTTGCTTTTGCAAACTCTTCCAGAGCAGTCCCTTCTGGTACCATTCGCAACATTCCTGTCAAAGTTGGGGACTGTATTATGCATACTAAATTTCAGGTTCTTGAGATGAGCAAGGACTATGAGATGTATTTGATCCTTTGGAGACCATTTATGGCTACAGTGGGAGCAATCATCGATATGCCTAATAAGAAAGTATCATTCTTCAACATCAACAAGAAGGTTTTCTATAAGGCTATTCCTCCCAGATTCCCTACGTTGCACGCCTCTTGCATCTCATTGGTTAGTGGAGATAAGATGAAGGTTGATCCTAAAAGGGAGCTTAATGATAAGGGTGAGAACAAGGTGGTCTTGGATGGAGATCCTCACACTGATACCAAGAAACTCCGTGGGTATGCAAAGGTGAAAGAAAAGGTTCAGAAGAAAAGGGTCAAGGGTGACCCTACAATGACTTTGATACCTCGCATGTGTGATGAGAACTCCATTGAGTATGAAGTAAAGTGCAAATGCTCCTCTAAGCCATTCTCTAAAGTCAGAGTAATTCACACATATGAGCTGAAAGAGAAAGGGGAAGTTGTTGTAAAAGAGTTGTTGAGTAGAGTTTTGAAGCTGAATATGTCTGATTGTGGAGCTTGTTTTGGAACAAACGCTCATGCTAACCTAACTGAACCCTATCACCAAGTCAAGCTAATGACTTAAACTAAGCGCTTGGTGGGAGGCAACCCACCGGTAAGTGTGTATACAATTTAGGTTTTCATTGATTTTTGTTTTTATTAGTTTCAGGATTAAACAAGAAAAAACCAAGTTACCACATTTGGAGAACAAGGCAACTCAAGAGAACAAGGTGACCCTGTTCTCTGAGGTTGTTCCCTGCTAGATAAGTGACTCGAAAAAAAACAAGGTGGCCTTCCTTGATTCTATTTCACACCAGAGACGGTGTAAAGTAAGTCTGGGGGAGGCAATTATGTCGTGTGCTTTGCTACTTATTTTATTTATTTTTATGCTTTGTTTTTAGGATTTTTTTATTTGCTTCTATCGAGTTTACTGTGATTTATTGATTCAGTCCAACTTTGTGGGAACTAGGACCCTATTTTCATTAACCTCTGTGTGCTTTTAGTTATCTTATCCAATGACCTTAGCAGTGACGAAAGACCTACACTTGGACCTGGAATACTCTGACATAATCACTTTGTTCTCCAGAAGCCCTCTACTTGTAATGGTACACCTGTATAACTTAACTCCATCTAACTTGAGCCTAATTTTGACTAAAATGCTTAGAATGATCAGCACTAGAGCAGGGAAACGAGATCACACTCAGGAATCCTTATCCTTTCATCCATCTTGTTGTTCCTGAGTGGCTGGCTCATCCTTAGCTGGTTCCCACCCTAAAACCCATAACCTTCATTCCACCTTCATGCATTCTGTTATTCTAATTGTCATATGTGTATAATTTTGCAAAAAGGTCAGATAGGAAAGGATCAACGCAGCCTTAACTCGTTTTTGCTGCATTGAACCACTGATTCAATGAGAACAAGGCAGAAAGATCAAGGGTGAAGAGAACAAGGCAATCGATGAGAACAAGTTAATCAGAAAGACCATATGACTGTTCTCTGAAGTAAGGAACAAGGAGACCTAGAAAATCAAAAGAAGGGCATCAGAACCATCAGAGGCACCAACCATGTTTGTAAATACTCTTTCTCATCATCATGAATATTATTCCAAAAAAGTAAAAAAAAAGTTATCTATTCTCATTGATGACTGAGAGAGGAAGATATAATTCAGAAACAGTGTCTCTGATTGGGAAAACATATCGGCGGGGAACAAGTTTGAGAGATCAAGATGGGGAGAACAAGCAAAATGAGTTAAGCTGTGGAGATCAATGGAGCCATTCTCTCTTACAATTTTGTATGATCCCCTACATTCCTCTACAAAAAATGGTAACCACTAAAACTTGCAGCCCCACAAACAGAAAAAGCTTGTTCATACCCAGCGTCGTCTACCCTATCTAGTGTTGTGATAAGATATGCTCATGCCACCCTTAATTTGAATATAAGGAGTTTTGTTAGAAAGATGTAACATTGCAAGTTTGACACACAGAGTATGGAGCCGATTTTGAATAGCAGTCAGGGGTGTTATGGTAAGGGTGTGCGGTCCTAGATACACAGCTTGTATGATTCATAGATTTGTGGTTAAAGAATGGTTGCTGAGAATAGGAGAATTCCCACACCTTGAGTCATGTCTAGCATATTCTAATGCTTGAAATTGTTTGAGGACAAACAAAGGTCTAAGTCTGGGGGAATTTGATATAGTGTGTTTTTAGCATACTTTTGTTGTGGTTTATTGATCTTTCTCATGCAATTATAGAGTACTTATAGCTCTATTTGAGACAATTCAGGTACAAAAGAGGCTGTGGAATTTTGGAAGGAAAGATGAAGAAAAAGGAAAAATTTGAATTCTGTCCCGGAGAACAACCCCAAAGATGAAGCAGAGTCGTGATCCCCGCAGAGATATTTTAGAAAATTGCAGAATCTTTTGGGATTTTCCCTAATTATATTCTCTCCTCTTTCCAGCCGCCACAAAAGCCTTATAAAAGAGGGGCACAACCATTATTAGAGGGAGAGTCTTTCAACTCAATTTTCTTTCATACTTTTCAGCAAAAACTCTATTGGATTCACTACTTTGTAAGGGAGAGAGGAATCTTCACCTTGTTCTCACGATTCTGAGAAGATTTCTTGAACCCTATTTTTAGTTTTTTTATTTCAATTTATGTATTATTATTCAGTATTTCTTACTGTGTTTATTGCCATGATTGCTGAGTAGTCGATATTGTTAGTTTAGGGTGTTAGGGTGTTGGATTTATTAAGCTACACACAAATAAGTTGTATGTTCATTGATGGCCTTTATTCTAAACATAACTTAATGCTAGCATGAATCTGATCACTTTATGTTAGATCTAGGGTTTCATCTATTAATTAACCGTGTTATAGATTGTCTGACCTGTTTAGAATAAGTATTATATCCCTAATCAGCGAAAGTAGATATTAGGGTGTAATATGAACTGAGTAGACTTGATCGTTACTGTTCATAGACAAAACTCAGAACAAGCGACAACTTAGTCTTCGGGGCTGTTCTCTGAAAGGAACAAGCACCACGACAGTGGGCTGTTCTAGCCATTGATCTATGTTCTGGCTTGTTCTTAATTCAAACTTGAATAATTATGTGGCTTAATGATATCTAACACCCGTTAATCACCCTAGGCTAGCTTTTCCCCCAAATTTAAAACAGCTCAAATCGTACCTTGATCTCTGTTATTTTTACCTTGTTCTCTGTTAAATATGAAAGTTTTTGTTAAGAAATTAAAACTCATAAGATATAGTGTAAAACGGTCCTCTGGAATTGAATATCAAATACTACAACTACAATTGTTAACTTGACAGTAACAAGATCCGATTTTTAGTGTATCATTCATGTTTTCTTTTGACCTTATGTTTTCTTTGATTTTGTTTCATTGTTTTTTTCTGAATTTATACTTAATGATATGAATGATTTTTAGTGGACAGTGGGTCAAGCCACACAATTCTCAAAGACAAAAGATACTTCATAGACTTGACCCTACAAAATGCCAATATAAGTACCATTGCGGGTATAGCCAGCCTTATAAAAGGCAACGGCTAGGCTAGTATCTTGTTGCCTAATGGAACACATCTAGAGATACCCGATGCTGTATATTCGCCCAACTCTAAAAGGAGCCTATTTAGTTTCAAAGATATAAGATTGAATGGTTTCCATATTGAAACAATGGGCGAAGGAAACAAAGAGTTTCTTCAAATTGTAGAGCACGTCCAGGACAATAAGAAAGTGGTCGAGACTATACATGCATTCTCTACTGGTCTTTACTATGCCAAGACCAGTATGATAGAGGCTAATGCCGTAGTGAACAAAAGGTTCATTGATGATTTCACTTCATGGCACGACATGCTTGGCCACCTTGGTTCAAACATGATGCGAAAACTTATAATGAATACTAAAGGGCACATCTTGAAAGAAAGAAGAGTTATCCCAAAGAATCTCACGTGTGTAGCATGTACACAAGGAAAACTCATTGTTAGGCCATCACAGTCAAAGTTACTACGGAAACAATAAACATCTGGAAAAGATACAAGATGCCATATGTGGACCAATACACCCACCTTGTGGGACATTTCAATATTTCATGATACTTATTGATGCATCGACTAGATGGTCACATGTATACTTATTGTCCACACGAAATTTGGCATTTGTAAGATTTCTTGCACATATAATAAGCTTAAGAGCTCACTTTCCAGACTTTCCTTTAAAGACTATACGTCTAGATAATGATGGTGGATTCACTTCCCAAGATTTTAATGACTATTGTATGTCCATGGGGGTAAGTGTGAAATATAATGTGGCACATGTCCATACTCAGAACGGCTTAGCCGAATCATTCATTAAAAGAATTCAACTGATTGCTCGACCATTACTCATGAGGTCGAAACTCCAAGTATCTGCTTGGGGACATGCAGTTTTACATGAAGCAGAGTTAATACGCATCATGCCATCTAGTGAGCATAGATATTCACCATCCCAACTAATATCGGGTCATGAGCCAGACGTGTCCCATCTAAAAACATTTGGATGTGCAGTATATGTACTAATTTCTCCACCATAGAAAACTAAGATGGGACCTCAAAGGAAGATGAGAATATATGTTGGATATGATTCTCCCACTATAATCAAATACCTCGAGCCAACCACGAGTGATCTATTTAAGGCCAGGTTCGCAGACTCACATTTCGATGAGTCAAACTATCAACATTAGGGGGAGATAATAAGCTGGTAAAAGAAATTGAATGGAATCAACCATCACTGTCTTGGCAAGATCCTCGGACTAAAGAATGTGATATAGAAGTCCAAGAGATTATACATTTTCAAAAGCTAGCTAATCAATTGCCAGACTCATTTTCTGACCCAAAGAAATTGACAAAGTCACATATACCAGCTTGTAATGCACCAATACGAATTGATGTCCAAGAGAGACAAAATCAAGTTGCTACAAAGTCTAAGACACAGTTGAAACGTGGTAGACCAATAGGTTCCAAAGATAAGGTTCCTCGGAAAGTAAAAAAAGGTGCAGAAAAGGAATCCGAGACTAAAGACATGGTCGACCCAACCATAGTCGAGTCGTCCGTGGTCGAACCAACCACAGTCGGACAGTCCAAGGTTGAACCGACCATAGCCGAACCAATACCAGACCAGGTCGATTCGAATGTACCACATAAGGATGTTTGGGACGCCAAACTTCCAGGTACTGAAGGTATTGATAATAATGTGATCTCAATCAATTATATGATGTATGGAACACAATGAAACAAAAAAGATGTCGATATTGATGATTTATTTGCAGATAAGGTAGCACTTGAACTTATGGATTTTAACGAGGATCATGAACCCACGTCTATATTAGAGTGCACTCGTAGATCAGATTGGCTTAAGTGGAAAGAAGCTATAAACGTTGAGTTTAACTCTTTAAAGAAGAGAAATGTGTTTGGTCCGATTATAAGGACACCATATGATGTTAAACCAGTTGGATACAAGTGGATCTTTGTGAGAAAGAGAAATGAACATGGTGAAGTCGTGAGACAAGGACTCTCACAGAGACCAGAAATAGATTATGAGGAAACATATTCCCCTGTGGTGAATGCTCCTACATTCTGATTTCTGATAAGTCTGGCCATAAGAGAGAAATTGGATTTACACTTGATGGATGTAGTAACATCATACTTATATGGTCCACTGGACAATGAGATATACACGAGAGTTCCAGAAGGTATTGAGCTCAAAGATAAGAAAAGTTCTCGAGAACAACATTGCATTAAACTGAACAAATCCCTTTATGGATTGAAACAAAGTGGCCGAATGTGATATAATAGACTAAGTGAATACTTAGTGAAAGAAGAATATAAGAATGATCTGATTAGTCCATTTATATTCATAAGGAAATTCGAGAATAAAGGATTTGTGATCATAGCAATTTATGTTGATGATTTTAATATCATTAAAGAGATTTCCCAAACGGTTGCTTATCTCAAGAAAGAGTTTGAAATGAAAGATCTTGGGAAAACCAAGTTTTGTTTGGGATTACTACTTGAGTACATAAACAATGGAATCCTTGTGCATCAAATGACATATACAGAAAGGGTACTCAAGAGATTCAATATGGACCAATGTCACCCATTATCGTCACCCATGGTCGTGAGATCACTTGGTCCGGACACGGATCCATACGGTCCAAAGAAAGAGAATGAAGAAATACTCGGACCAGAAGTGTCATATCTAAGTGCCATATGAGCCTTGATGTATCTGGCCAGCCACACTCGACCAAATATATGTTTTACAGTGAACTTACTATCTAGGTTCAGTTCATGTCCGACCCAAAGGCACTGGAATGGGATTAAATATTTATTTCATTATTTACAAGGGACAAAAGACCTTGGATTTTTTATACTAACCAATCACAAGAAGGTTTAGTTGGTTTTGTTGATGCAGGTTATCTATCAGACCCACACCATGCTCGATCTCAGACATGTTATGTTTTCACAATTGGTAGAACTGCTATAAGTTGGAGATCCATGAAGCAGACCATAGCAGCCACATCATCCAACCATGCCGAGATCTTGGCCATTCATGAGGCCAGCCGAGAATGTGTTTGGTTGAGGTCCATGACTCAACATATTCGATCAGATTGTTGGATGGTCTATGGAAAATAAGAACAGGCAATCATGTATGAAGACAATGCAACTTGCATAGCTCAGCTCAAAGATGGGTACATCAAATGAGATAGGACGAAGCACATATTGCCTAAATTCTTCTTCACCCACAAGTTACATAAAGCAAGAGAGGTCCATGTGGTTCAAGTTTGATCTAGTGACAATTCAGCCAACCTCTTCACAAAATCACTACCAGCCTTGACACGTTGGAATGAGAAGATTAAAAGATCTCCATTGAGGTACGAAATAGGGGGAGTAATACGCGTTGTACTCTTTTTCCTTAACTATGGTTTTATCCCATTGGATTTTTCCTGGTCAAAAGGTTTTAATGAGGCAACACCTAAAACGTATTACATGGTTATGACATCCAAGAGGGAGCGTTATGAACCATAGTGGATTGTCATAACCTCTATGGCCCGATGGTCGATGGGTCCATGGTCGGCCCGTCCATTACCGGTCCATAAATAAACCTATTGCATAGAGGTTTACTAAATCTAGACCAAATAGGTTTAGGGTTTTCGGCAAAGAGGAAACTTTTTTCCATATTGGTTTTGGATGTTTTCCTTTTCCTAGTTGCAATAGGATTTGTACTATTTCATTTTCTCATGTGTCGGTTTATACCTCTTGTATTTCCCTAGATAAAGGGCCCCTTATGTTATGAATAACACACGAATTACTCATACTTTCTCTCTAGTTTCACAACAACTCAGTATTTAAATTCGAATTAAGAAAATTTATCAAGCTGGATGAAGTCAATATACCCCTATAAAACTCTTTTTTATATACGTTTTTGTAATGTTTATTTGAAAAATAAAGACTTAAGAATCTATTAATATTTTTTTTAATTTCCATGGACATATAAAATATTACAAATATATATATGGGTTATTTGCAAATTTGACTCAAAACTCAAAGTCAAACACAAAACTAACCTCTCCCTTTTTTGTCATTTCTTTTGTCCAATTCACCCCATATGTTCACATTATTTACGAAAATGCCACTGATTTTTTTCTTGTTTTTTTCTGAAAATGGCATTTTTACTCTCTCAACCTTATCATCTTCAAATATTTACAAGATTGCCATTGCCATCAATACCACAACCACCATGAACAACCAATTTGAAGCTCTTAATGCACTTAAAATTGATTGACACTACCTAAAATTGATTGGCACTAATTGTTATGAACAAAAAACAACATCTCTTTAACTTTGTCTCCATATTCTTCCAAAAAACTCAAGCTTTTGATTCTAAATTTTTTATGCTTGGTAGAGCCATTCAAGCATACTATTCTTCGTGGGTTACTTTCGTTTGAGGTTCTGGGTGGTTGGAGAAGACTATGTGTGCTTAGGAAGTCATCTCACTAGTTAAAGGTATGAAATTGAATTTTTTTTTCAGATTTGTTCGCGTCGAAGACTTACCCGTAAGTCGTCTGGCTGAAGAAGACTTACGGGTAAGTCTTCTAAGCAAACAGACGACTTACTTATAAATCGTCCAAATTTGTTTGTTAAGAAAAAAATTCTAGACGACTTAAATCGTCCAAATTTGTTTGTTAAGAAAAAAATTCTAGACGACTTACAACGGGTTAGTTTTGCATTTGACCGAATTGTGTCAGATCTTTGACTTTTCCTAGACGACTTACTAGTAAGTCGTCTCTGAGAAATCAAAAATTCAAATATTTTATTAAAGCTAGACGACTTACCTGTAAGTCGTCTCAGGTTACTTTTGCAATTGAAAAATAAAACTTAAATATTTAAATTTTCCCAGACGACTTACTTGGAAGTCGTCTAGGTAGAGGACCTTCCTGAAAGTCGTCTAGGATAAGCGAAGTCGTCCAGATTTTTTTCCGAGATTCTGGTCAAACCTTGCTTCTCTCGGACGACTTTCAAGTAAGTCCTCTACCTAGACGACTTTAAATTAAGTCGTCTGAGAAAAGTTAAATAAGTTTTATTTTCGAATTGCAAAATAACCTGAGAAGACTTACAGGTAAGTCATCTAGCTTTAATAAAATATTGAAATTTTTGATTTCCTAGAGACGACTTACTGGTAAGTCGTCCAGGAAAAGTCAAATATCTGACACAATTCGGTCAAATGCAAAACTAACATGTTTATCCTGGACGACTTACTTGTAAGTCGTCTAGAATTTTTTTCTTAACAAACAAATCCGGACGACTTATAAGTAAGTCGTCTTATTTTAAAGTCAATTGCAAAAATGACCTGTTTGGACGACTTACCCTTAAGTCGTCTATGTCTTCCGGACGACTTAACAGTCAGTCGTCTGCGTCAATGTTTAGTAAACTTTCATTTTCTCTATGTTTACTAATCTGTTTTATTTTGAATTTTTGCAGATGTTGCGTTAGTTACATGTAGTGTATGGAGAATGGTTTTTGAAAGATTCTAATTGGGATTTTGTGGTTGATAATTTCAAAGGAGCGAGACTATTTTTGTTGAGTGAAGGTTCGACACATGCTGAACTTGTTGCAATGGTTCAAGAAGATTATAACATGGACATGAGCACATAATCTGTGGAGATAACCTACTTGTTACCACCTGAAATGATGCAGGCTCCAGACACTCCTCCTATTCATGTTACAAGTGATAGACAAGTTCGAAACTTGCTCGAGATAACCAAAATGCATGGCGTACGGCTTTGTGTATCAAGCCATAGCAAGGTGGAAACGGTTTCGGAGGACAGGGAAGAAGAGGATGAAGATGATGAAGCTGATGAGTTTTTTGAAGATGATGATGATTTGGTTGAAGATGAAAATCATAATGGGGAAGAGGATGATGGGGAGGAGGATGATGGGGAAAAGGATGTTGATATCTATATTGTTGCTGAAGCAGACGAGAATGGTGAGGATTACAGTGTTTAAGGAAAGATTAAAGATGAGGATTTGGAAGAAGATGATGATATATGTTTTGAAGAATTCAAAAAGACTTATGCTATTGAAGGAGAAAGATCGAATGGTAACAGTATCTACGTCAACCAGAGTTTTGTTAGCAAGGATGCACTGCTTTCAGAGCTGCGGTTGACAGCAGTTAAGCGTAAGTTCTCCTTCAGAATATATAAGTCAACGAAAACTCTCTTTGTGGGAACCTGTCGGGTTAGTGGTTGTGGATGGAAGATGAGAGCGAGTGTGAAACATGGAACAAACACGTTTTGGGTAACAAATTATGTGGAAACACATACATGCTCAGTGGGAGACCGAATCGCTCAGCGGAGACACAGTACTCCGAAGTATGTTGGTAGGCTTTTCATTGATCGTGTTGGAATCATTGATGGGTTGAATCCACAACATATCACTGATGCAATGAAGAACATGTTTGGCATGACGCTTGATCACACCACTTCATACAGAGAACTGGTATATGCACAAATATTGGTGAGAGGATCAGCAGAAGATGGGTATTCGCGTCTGCCATCATATCTCGAGCAAATCTCCTTAGCAAATCCCGGTTCTATCACATCTATAGAACTTGATGAAAAAATAGATTTAAGTATCTATTTATCTCTTTTGGAGCTTCTATCAGAGGTTTTAAGTATCAAAGAAGGGTCATTGTGGTGGATGGGACTCACCTACATGGGAAGTATGAAGGTACTATGTTAGTTGCAACCGCCCAAGATGGGAATTTTCAGATATTTCCATTGGCTTTTGGGATCGTAGATGCTGAAGATGACCCTTCTTGGGAATGGTTTTTCACAAAATTGGCTAGTTGTTTATCTGATGAGCAGCCTCTCGTGATAGTCTCCGACCGGCATGCAGCCATTAAAAGTGCGTGTGACAAGGTGTTTCCCTGGGCAACCCGAGGAATATGTTATTATCACCTTCAAGATAACAATGTCAAAAAGTATAAAGGGAAACATCTCTTGTACTTGGTGAAAGGTGCTGCTTATGCCCATAAGGTTTCAGATTTTGACCGGTACATGGCTGAGATATGGAGTGCAAACCCAGATCTTGAAACGTATTTGGAGGTTGCCGATGTCACCCTATGGTCAAGGGTTTATTCTCAGGGGGACATGTACAACATAAAAACAAGCAACATCGCAGAATCTATTAATTCCGCACTAAAGCGAGCTAGAGGATTTCCTATTCAGTTCCTATTAGAGTACATAAGGGAGAAGCTAGGAAAGTGGTTTTGGAAAAGGAGAGATGATGCTTTGAGTCTCCCAAGTCACCATAGTCGTGGTGTTGAATACTTGCTTGCTATTCGATCGGAGATAGCGGATACGATGAGGGTTCAACCAATTGATGGATGGCGATTCTTTGTGAAAGGTGGCAAAATAGACTGTGTGGTTGATTTGGAACATGGAAAGTGTGATTATGGTGTTTATGCAGTGGAGAAAATACCTTGCTCTCATGCTATAGCTGCTGGAATACATGCTGGTTTGCATATCTCCACACTTGTAAGTCCAGTGTACTCAAAGGATTATTTGTTTGCAGGATACTCAGAAAATATATATCCTTGTGTTGGACAACAAGTTGAGGAACGCACATGCTTGCCTCCGAAGGTAAAACGTGGCCCGGGAAGACAGAAGAAATCAAGATGGCAATCCTGGTTGGAGCTATCCAGGATGAGAGGACGCAAACCCAGGAAACAACACAGGGTTTATAGATGCTCAAATTGCAAGGAAACTGGTCATACGAAACCACAACGTAAGGAACCACTAGACGACTAACTTGAAGGTCGTCCAGAAGACCTTCAAGTAAGTCGTCCAGAGTTTATTCCTCCAGAAGACCTTCAAGTAAGTCGTCCAGAGTTTATTCCTCCAGAAGACCTTCAAGTGAGTCATCCAGAAGACCTTAAAGTTAGTCGTGTAGTGTTTATTCTTCCATAAGACCTTAAAGTAAGTCGTCCAGAGTTAGGTCGTCCAATATTCTGTTAGGTCGTCCAATATAATGTTAAGTCGTCTAATTGTCATGTATTAAGAATTTGTGTTTAGTCTATGTATTCAGTTAGGTCGTCCAATATTCTGTTAGGTCGTTTAATTTTAATGTTAAGTCGTCCAATATAATGTTAAGTCGTCTAATTACATTAAAAAATACAAATCAAGTTCAAGTACAAATCCTAGTACAAATCCTAATCTATCATAAATTACAAGTTCAAGTACAAATCCTAGTACAAATCCTAGTACAAGTACACACAAATCCTAATCTATCATACATCATATGTTCCAAGGTTTTTTGCAATGTCATCATTTTCTTTCTCATGCTGGTCAGGAAGCTCTTTAAATATATGGATCACCATCTTATCCCTCATAGTCTTCAAGTTAGACTTAGCAAAGCCTTTTTGGTTAAATGGAATCCCAAGAGCATGACATTCAATGTACCTCAGAGTGTACACGCCACAATCACCAGCTCTGGCCTGAGGGATATCGGTTAGTCTCTCATACGTGAATGGCTTCATTGTTAACTGGTCACGTTGATCAATGGTAGCGCACTCATAAAACAGATAAGGGAGCATATGGAGAAAATGCTCCATTATCACATCCAGTTCTGCATCAGAAATATGTGAACGAATGCTGTCCCAGACGACTATGTGTCTCTTAGGGATCGATATCCACAGCGCAATCCAATGAGTGTCGTTCTGGTTCACTGGCAAATAGATATCATCAACATCCGTCCCCCAAACCTTGTCCGTCTGGCAAAATGATGGTAACTGGCCTGCATAATAAGCCCACGCCCCACCAGGGAGTCTTCTTCCTAAACCATAGACATCGGGCTTCGAATCCTTAAAATCCTGGTAGTTGAATCTCCATTGTTGAGAAAAGAGATGATCAAGGAAGCATATTCTCTCGCTCCTGAAAAGGTGTGGCGTCTCCTGGTGCCTCTTCCTCAAAATATCGATCCAAGCATCCATATGCTGCATATAAAATAATACAAGTCAGAAGATATTAGACGACTTACTATAAGTCGTCTGGTAAGTCGTCTATGAAGACGACTTACCAGTTGACTTACCAGACGACTTACCAGACGACTTACCAGACGACTTATAGTAAGACTTCTTCGTAGAAGACTTACCATAAGTCGTCTAGTAAGTCGTCTGGTAAGTCGTCTTCGTAGAAGACTTACCAGACGACTTAGTAAGTCATCTAGTAATCAGTTTTGTCAGACGACTTACACAATCCTCCAGTCAAGCTAGGGGGTCCGAAGGACGTGATACCACAAAGTCGGACTTGTACGTGGTTTCTTGTCTAGAGGTATTTTATAATGACTGCAAACACGAAATGTTGAAAAGCAATTAGTTTTTATAGACTAAAGCTATTATGCGAAAACGAATCACTGGCGAATCAGTTTTCAACCAATCGACGAGCTCCTTCAACTTCTTCTTGTCAAGTGGTGCAAAGGGATTGTAGCCTCTAGAAGGCTTTTTCTTGTTTGCAGTATAAGGAGATCTCTGTGAGGCAGCAACTTTCCTGTTTCGCTCAGTCTTTTGACGGACCATTGCCAAAGCAGTTTCCCTCTTGTCCTCATATCTAGCAACCTGCTGCTGTTTCTCTGCTGGAGTGAAACTTGTTTTTTTGGCCAATAGAACAAGGCTCTCAGATGTGGACTCCTCGTTAACACTCTCATCAAGAAGTGTTTTATCCTTCTCCCCTTTAACACTCTCATCCAGAGGTGTTTTATCCTTCTCCCCATTACCACTTTCACCGAGTGGTGTTTTATCCTTCTCCCCATTAACACTTTCACTAATCCCGGGTGAGGTTTCTTTAGGTAGAGAGGTAGTGTGTTGAGAAGACGTGCCTTTAGGTTGAGAGGTAGTGGGTTGAGAGGATGTCCCTTTCCCTTGTTTGGTGATACCAACCTTCTTCTCCACTGCTTCCACCCTTTCCGACAAATGCTTTATCTCCTTAAGGCACGTCCCAAACCCTTCTCTCATGACATCAAATATGTCCTTGAAATTTATTTCAAGGTCCTCTTTGGTCATCCCAAGCACAGTAGTAGTAACCTCTGGACGAGCCTCTGTGCGAACCTCTTCACTAGCCTCTGTAAACTTCCCTGCAATCTCCTCTGCAGGTTCCCCTTCACTAGCCTCTGCTGCAGGTACCCCTTTTTTAGCCTCTGCAGGTGCCCCTTTTTAGCCTCTTTACGAGCTTTCTTCAGAGGTATTGGACTCTCTTCTTCTACCAAAACTATGACTTTCTTCGATGGACTCACAACCACCGGTTTTGTATTGACCCAAGTACCAGTGACTTCCCAGCAATCCATGGTCCACTTCCACGATCTCTGATTAAACATAACTTTAATTATGTTCTCCGCGGGAAGGTCCTCAGCATCAAAGTCCCATTTTGGAAACATTTCACCATAGTCCTTCTCAACAAAGTTCACCACCGTTGTCTGCAATAAATATAAGATATGAACTTAGATATTTGACGGATTAACTTATAATTAAGTCGTCTGGAAAGTCATCTGGAAAGTCTTCCTACTTGAAGACTTTCCAGACGACTTTCTAGACGACTTAATTTTGGGAGTAAAGGATTGAAGTAAATACCTGTCTGCAGATAGCATCTTTAAATTATATGCGTCCTTTGCCACCCATGTAAGCCAGTATCGGTGGAGACGATTTGTTTGGTATGGGATTACCATAATTAGCACCCAATTCCGGCAGAGCTGTGTACACCCAGACTTGGAGAGCTTGTATAAACCCATCAACAGTGTAACAGCCCAAAATATCTTTGCCTTTCAAAGAGTCCATCAGCACCTTAAACGCGACTCTCCCCCATGGATAATTCTCAAAACGTTCTAAATCCACCACTAGCCTTGCCAAACTAACCCTTATGGCGGTTGAATACTTTCTCCCTTCAATGTATCCAGTGAAGATGGTAAGGTACCCGAGCCGCTTGCGATCCTCCCGAGACCACCCTTCGCATCTCTCAAA
This sequence comes from Moricandia arvensis, assembly GCA_905132765.1. Classification (NCBI taxonomy): domain Eukaryota; kingdom Viridiplantae; phylum Streptophyta; class Magnoliopsida; order Brassicales; family Brassicaceae; genus Moricandia; species Moricandia arvensis. The sequence continues at coordinate 73,189 of CAJHQP010001606.1, forward strand.
TGCTGCTATTATCTGCTCAGTAGATGGCCCAGCTTCGACATGAACTCCCAACATCCCCCAGAAAGAAGTCATCTCCTTTGTAACAGCACACTTCGGTCTCTCAAGGTCCTCTATGTACTCGCAGTTTAGACTAGTGAGGTTTTCAAACTCTAACAGTGAAAATCTCACAGGTTCTGGACCAACTAGACTCCATAGCTCATACTTCTTCTTTATGTCCAGCTGGAACCCGAGCATGTAGTGCACCAGCCTTGAAGCCCAAGCAAATCCGAGCTCTTTAAACTTGATGAAAACTCCCAACTTTGACTCCTTTAGCTCTTCATATTCGTCACCATGAAGAGCTTTCTTTAAAGCAACATGCAACTTCGAACAATCCGTATGATACGAAATAGCTTTCATTGCGGGGGGCTCTTCCCCTAATGTATGTAACCTTCGGGGGAGTTTTGGAATATCCATTTTTTTGTCTGCAAAACAATGAAAGACAACCATCTCAAACACACAACCATCCAGTATATAACATTTTAATTATAAGTCTGGAAGACTTTCCAGACGACTTATAATTAAGTCGTCTGGAAAGTCGTCCAGCTGAAGACTTGTAATTAAGTCATCTGGAAGACTTTCTAGACGACTTAATTATAAGTCTTCCAAGACTTCCAGTAGACATTTTTAGAGCATACTTAATTATAAGTCTTCCAAGATTTCCAGTCTCTACATTTGCTTTTATAATACTATTAGAGGCTAATCTACTCCAATCCATCTTTATTATTTCCTCTAAAATGTAGATTGCTATTTTTCTCTATAAATAAGAGAATAAATAACATTTCTCTATGTTTTATTCTATAACAGAAAATACTATTTTGAAGAAATACAATGGAATTAACTTCATTTCTATTATAAATTTCATCTATATTATAGAAAAAATAGTATAAATAATTGGAGATAGTTTCACCAAAGAAAGACAATTTATTGACTTTTATTTTAATATCATGTTTCAGTATTTATTGTCATTTAATATAATAATTCAACATGGAATATAATTAATTTTTGTGTTTTATCGAATAATAGCATGGTTTGTTTTCCACCTTTTGGTAAAAATAATTTATAAAATCTAAAAAAATAAATACCACTCATATTAATTGGTTTTCTATTTTAGATAAATTAAGAAAAAGAAAACAACTGAATTTATAGGTCGATCAATCATATATATATATATATATATATCCATTTTAATTCCCTTAAACCACATTTGCAAGTTTCAAAATATTTTATCTTTGCATATCCGTTTTCGGTTTCATGCAACTTAAATGTTAAGCCCACAATTATTAGAGGAGACACTTTGTTTTTAACTTTCAGAGACTACTAGATTTTGATTTGCGCTTTCAAAGCACAGAATTATTTTCGAAACAAACCAAATTAAATAAAATAAATTTGTGTTTTTGATTATGTATCTACATTTAAATGTTACAAATGAAACGTTATATCCAGTGTTTCGGGTCACGACCCGGATCCGCGGTTAAACTGACTAACTGATGACTTTATATGGAGTCTGGTTTGTTTGTTTTTTAAACTCGTTATTTAATTTTTTTATAAAATCTGCAAAATAAGCTAAAATTTGGGATCCGACTAATGGTTGAACCTATGGATGGCCACTATGTAATACAATTTGACTTAAATTTTCATATTTAAAGTATTCTAATTTACGAATGTTTAGATGAATGGTGGATATATATTATGAATGTTATGCTCTTATTTTACAAAATTTAGTCAAACTAATTTATCATTTTATTGTAAGCGTAATGGATCAATATTCGAGAGGATACATACTAAACTAGAAATAGATACATGAATGTGAGATGGATTTTGACCCGCACTGTAAGCGTAATGGATCAATATTCGAGATGATACATACTAAATTAGAAATAGATACATGAATGTGAAATAGATTTTGACCCGCACTTTAGTGTTTCTTATTAGATTTTGATCAAATATTAATGTTTATTATTAGATTTTCACCCGCATTTTAATGTTTCTTATTAGATTTTGATGAAATATTAATGTTTATTATTAGATTTTGACCCGTACTTTTTAAAGCGAGATGAACTTTTATTCAAATATTTATTTACTAAAAATTAGAAATCTTATACATGTGTATTTTTTATTAAAACATTTGTTTTGAAGTATATATAATAAAAATAAAATTTACATTAATATAATTTTATGAAAATAAGATAATTAATTTATATAACATGCTTCATATATTATAATACAAATTTTAATTTTAAATATTTGTAAAGTTTTATTTTGTTATTATATTTTTTCAATATTATTATACAAATTAACTATTTTATTATACTTGTCTCATACATGAGAAATATATTAATTATTTTTAATATTTTAATTTAAATATGTATATTAACTTATGAAATGATATATTAGTTTATATATTGTATTTCAATATTGTTTAATAAGTTGAAGTATGTTGTAAAATTCATAATATAATTGATTCTGTTATTTTATAACTTATAAATAGTTAATTAATGAATTAAGTTACTTTATATTTATTACTTGGTGTAGTAATTTAATTATGAATATAAATTATATATATATAAATATTATAGATTTTTTATTATATAAATGAATAATGAATAATTTTTTGTTTTTAAATATAGTTAATATTAATAATGGCTTTATTATTTAAACCTTCTTTGCATAGAGAAAACTTATTGGATTGATAGGTATACCAAATCTTGAATGTGCAGTTCTTCCTCCTGGTAAAAGAAGAGAAGCAATTCCACTTGAAGCAACATTCAACACTATTTCTCCCATGGATCTGATTGCAGCAGATAACAATCTCCACAAAAAAGTTTTTCCAGTTCCACCAAATTCATAAGCAAAGAAAACTCCACCTCGTTTTCCTATGACAACATCCATAATCTCTTCATATATTTTCTTCTGCTCATCAGTTAGGTTTACAATGTCTTTGTCATGTTCTTCTCTTAATGCATCCTTGTCGTAGCTGAGTTCATCCATTATTAGAACATTCTGAGAATGATTACCATCACAGAAAGGTTTTGGCATAGCATTCCAGTTATCTAGAGAAGTTCCATTACTCTTCAATATCTTCTCAATCTCCAGAAGGGCACCTTCTTTTTTTTTTGAGCATCAGTAAGACATAATCCTACAACATATATTTATGTAACCATATCACATTTATTAGTCAACGATAATTTAAATAACAAATAAAACATAAAGGATTGAATGTCTACCTAGTCTATCAACTCGTTTCCTCTGATTATATTATATGTCTTCAGAAAGAAACTCCCATGTACTTTCCCAAACCTTTTCAGGCATTGACAAACTATTAGATATAAGCATGATAGCAAATGAATGACGTAGATAGGATGCAGAACTTGAAAAACTTGTCCTGATAATGTCATCAATATATTCTTGATCATCTTCTAGCAAACCACGAGCGAAACACGCCTCTTTGTAAGTACAATACTGAACATTGTTAAATAATTTAATATCATCAAATCATGTAGGTCCACGAACAATATTAAGCACGACACGAAGAAAATATGCTTCTTCTATGCTACGTGGTGCATAATTAATCCTCCCAATGCTGAATCATTTTTTCCTATCGTGGAATTTTCGTTCTGTTTTGTTCCAAGTAAATCTAGTTGGAATTTCCGCTAACGTCAGTTTCCTAGCAACAGAACTAACCTTATTAAGTTCAAACCAGTCCATGAACATCGTATTCTGAACCAACACACGACTTGTCACTTCCTCATATGTATCGTCATCCTTGAAGATAATAATTTGCTTCCCTAGTAAATGAAAAGAAATTTTCTCCACAGGCAAAGATCTATAATGAATAGGAAACTTAAGGATCCTCCGAACACCTTCACAAGCAGAAACATACCTGAAACGATTACAAAATATGTTTATATACAACTTGTTACAACAATAAATTAACAAATCATTTAATTGACAAAAGTAACAAAATTAACTTCGTACCTTCCTTTCAAGAAATCTTGAATTTCAATTTTCTGCTCTAGATCAGAATTATTTTTCTTAGAAGTTTCTCCTTTTTTGGTGGTTCAACAACAACTGTCATCTGATCTGAACCCTTGTTGATATACTTAAATAAATATTTGATTGATCCTGATTGATTACACCACTCGACATTGATATGAGCCTTGTACCGAAGTGATAGTTCTTTGTTATAGGGTATAACATATCTATTATCGCATTTGAAGCCATTTTTCCCACAAAATGATAGTTATCCCTTCTTCTGTAAACTGGGAACCCTTCTTTGCTCACTGTAGTTTTGTCTACAAACGTCTTTGGAAACATTTTTGTGCATTTACCATTATCCATACATGGTGAACGCATGTTCACAATTCCACATGGACCATGAATCATCATGTCTTTAACCACTTCGTATAGTTCTGGCTCCACTGTTTTGTCTGGAATCTCTGCTGATATAATCTTATCAATATGATCTGTTGTAGCAAATTTAGAGGCAGAATGCATGAACAACAAAATGTGAGCATGAGATAAACCACGCTTTTGGAACTCAATAGTATAAATGACTGCATATAAAAAACAAATTTGATTAGCAAATTCTAGATTCCCTTAACTTAATGATATAATTTTCAAAAAAATGTGATTTACTTACATGCCATGGTTTTCCCAAAAATCTCATAATCGGTTAGATCTATCATTAGAGAATCCAACTTCATCTTGAAGATTCGACTTGCAATCTCTGGTCTATCCTCAGTCTTCAAGTTTTGTTTAGACAAATACCTTGTAATCTCCGGCCATTTTGGATTGCACGTAAAGGTTATGAAAAGGTCTGAAAAACCAAAGTGTCTACATACGGCCATAGCATCTAGATAATTGTTCTTCATGTACCTTGGTCCTCCAACAAAAGAAGCAGGCAAAAAAACTTTTTTACCTTGATTTGTCATGTCTATCTTCCCATCATTCTCTGCTTGCTGTACAGAATCAAAATTATTAGACCTCAAATATTTCTGATTTAGCCTCAAATAACTTAGCCTGTTTGTCTCAATTGTAGTAAATGCGTCAACCAGAAACTGCTGAAACAATCTTCTTGAGTGTATAAGAGTATGACATTCCCCATCTCTCTTTTGAAGTCAGAAAGCAAACCATTGTCTCATACGAATATGATCTCTCTTTAGCTTCTCGGTTGCTGGTGTTGCTCTTTTTTTATTCCAAGTCTGAAACGATCTTCACCATATGTAAAAATGAGAGGATATTGAAGTGCAAGGTAAGAAGGATGGATTTCACTAATCCTTTTAAACCATCCAGTTTTTTTCTTGTAAAACAATGTCACGCTTGTCAATATCCAAGTTAAAATCACTTGGGATTAAAGCAGTAACCTCAGAAGCTGTTGAAGTATCGTATGTTCTTCCATCTTTTTCATGATTACTCACAATCCTCATATCAAAAGGTTGTTCTTCATTCAAATTGAATCGTTCTCAGGCTGATCGAAAGTTTTGCACATAAGGATTAACTTTGTCCAACACCTTAATAATATCCGCAATGATTTGCTTTCTCAAATTATGCCTTTTCACCTTATCGGCTTTCTTCTTATATTTGCTGAAAACATATTATAAGGCTTAACAGCTAGTAACCCAATTTAAACACTGAATATTCACATGATTATATTATAATAGGAAAAATACCTGATTATGCCATCTCTATCAACGACCTCATTTTTGGTGTCAACAATATACAACTGAGAGAACTTAGCTAAATCACCAATATCAAGTTTCATACTTTCCATTAGGTGGTAGTTTTCTCCTTGTACTTGAAACATTTGTGGTCCAATTCCAGTTGCACACGAATTATCAACTTTACCACCAAGAGATGTGAACGAAAAAACCATAGTCAATGATCTCAAATTTACTTGGTAATATTTTCTCTTCTCATCGTTTCCGGTTAATAGTTTCTTTATAACCAAAGGACTTTCTTTTAGTAGAGGCAACTTAAGTTGTCCCTGGCCACAACATAGGGAGAATTGAGGACTTCTCCTGGTTTTTTTCTTTCGGTTCAAACGTTCGCCGTACCACATAATAGCTCTACAATATTCACATTTAAAGGTAGGAATACCATCGTCAATGTATTCTAAAATATAACAACAAATGCAGTCATTATTGAACACTGTATAATATGCATAATACTGAACATTGAAGCAAATACATCAACCAATTATGCATAATACTGAACATTGAAGCAAATACATCAGCCAATTATGCATAATACGCCACTTACGTGTCTCTTTAAGTATGGTTTTTGGTTTGGATTTGACATCGCTACCAAAGAATTTTTTTAATATTTCAACCATACTCTGTATGCCCGGTTTTTGTGTCTTACGCTCCAATTTGGCTGATGTATCTTTGGTATGAAATGTTTTGTCAGATTCAGTATCACTTTCTTCACTACTTAAATTGTAAACATGCTCAGCAAGACCTTATAAAACATTAACAAAAAAGCGAGAGTTAGTAAACTATAATATAAGACAATTATTATTCATAACATTAACATAAACAAACATACCATCATCCCAAGTGTCATCATTTTCCTCTGATATTTGGGATGTCTCAGAATTATTCAAAACTTTTGGTTTTGTGTTTGATATTGTTATCCCTTTTAAATTAGGATATTGAGATGTCTGACCTCTTTCAACGCTTCGAATGACTATTGTGTATTATATAATATGTAATTCATGTATTAAAAAGAAAAAGATAATCAGATTGAAAATATGTCACATATATTATTAGTTATAATAGACTTCAGATGATACATACATGGAAGATCTGAGTGTATATGTGTCCTCTTTCTTTGAATATCTTTAGGTTCATTTCCATTACCTGTAAGAAATATATTTCTTAATTTATTTTGATTAAAATAAAAAGAAGGGTACACTAACATTTGAAATATATACCTGGAGGTGTCTCATATAGAGTATTTGAAGCAGATCCAGGATCATGAACATTAGCAAGAGGTGAGTTTTTCAAATCATGAAAGAGTCTACCAAATATTGATTTCAAATAAACTAAGTTTTTATTTTCCTTCATAGATGAATGCAAATTCCCAATTAAATCATCCCTCTGGTGTTTCTTCCCCTTGCTCATATAAGCTTGTAATGAGTTCAACAATAAAAAAAACAATACAAAATATTCCTGTGATTAGATATAGTATGACCTCAAGTATAATTATAACTGGTAAGTTTTCAGTGAGATAAAACTTACACGACTACTCCGGTTTACACTTTAGAGTTGTGTTCTCACACACTGTAAAAAAAATTAGATACCAGTTAAATTTAATAGTATTGTATGAATATATATATTTTTTGCAGAAACTATACCTTGAGAAAGATCTTGATGAAAGTGTGAAGGATAACCACCATGACGAACACGAGCAAGAGATATGTTTGTCACATCTTTTAAGACTCTACCTTCTGGCTGTATGACAATAGGTTTTAGGGGAATTGAGATGTTAGTTCGCATTTTATGCGTAATTGATTACAAATTCTCGTCATTTCCACAGTCATGTATCTTCCTCTTTTGTTTTGTTTTGAAATTGCCAGACATCTCTACAATGTCTTTCTTATTATTCTTCATAGCAGTAGAAAATTGACTAGAATGGTTTGATACGTTGTTTTAGGTTAAACCTTTTGTGGTGTGAACATGTATTTGGCTATAGATATCTTTTTGATTTTTTTGAATAAGTTTAGTTGAGATATTTTTTTAAATGGTTTTAAAAAATATAACACAACTTATTTCTGTATATTCATTTGTTGATTTCGGTGGAGATACTAAAATTTTGATTGCATGGCATGTTATATTACCAGCAAACTTTCATACAATATACACGTGATTGTCATGGGAGTGAATACTTCAATCAAATATGTTATATGGTAAGTAAATTTAAAGTTTTTCTGTTTGTAAATTTAAGTATATAGGATAGGATTGGAGCTGAGAATGGTAGATAGGAAACTAAACTGGAGATCTTGGTATTTTTAGTAGTTTATTGATTGAGTTTCTCGTGTCAAATTCATATAAGTAAAACAAAATGTAACATAATCATAAAATCTTATTATTAAAAACACCAAATTATAAAAACTCTGAAACATGACTCTGGAAATTATTCAAACACCAAATTAAATAAACTCTGAAGCATGTTTTATGGGAAAACATTTATTAAGAATAATAAAATAAAGCTTATGAAAATTCCTAGTTGTTCTTCTTGCTTTTCATCCCCTCTTCAGAAATCTTCTCCATCTTGATAACTTTAGAACACAACTTCTCTGATGTAGAAGTAAACTCAGGAATTTCAACGCTTGCTTCTTTTGAACGCTTAGAAGAAGGTGTATTTAATCCAGATGAGCTTTCTTCAGCTTCACTTATGAAAGAACCCTATATAAAAAATATATTAATCAATAACAGTGGTAATATTACTATAGTTACGAAGAGATTAAAACATACCACATCACCACTGGTCAATGTAGTTTCCTTTGCCTCAGTGGCATCTGAACGAGAACCAATAGTCAAGAGATTGTTCATAGACCAAACCTTTAAGACCTTGTAAAATTCAACTGCGTAAGCAATGTTTTCTTTCTCAATGGTCACGCCAAACTTGAAAGTCTTGCCAACTATATCCTTAATTGACCTAGGCAAAATCTCAGGATCTTCGATCTAAAAATAGATATGAAATGAGTTGTATAACTGGTCAAACAATATTTGCTAAAAAACAAAAAAACGTAAGAGTTGTGAGATTGGTTACCTCATCCAAAGAACCGTTAAGAATCTTTGATTTTTTTTCCGCCCACAATCAGATTTGTTATGGTATCAAGTAGCAGGAATTTTCCAATGGCAGTATCGTCCTTAAGCATTAAGTGAAGCTTAAACCTTAATAGACAAAATCGAAAAAGGAATGGTCATATATTCAATATTCAAGAATAAATGAGTCACAATTCTATTGTAACAGACTTGGGTCACACATTAGTGACAATCTTGTCGCATCTCTCACACCAAAAGGTTGCAACATCTCTGCTATTAGGGACTTTAAAGGTTTTGTGGTTCCATACTTCACAACCAAAATAATACCATCCATAATATGTATCTATTACATAGATGGTACCAACAATCTTACACTTCTCAACCTGAAAAATATCCAAGATATAATTAAACTCGCTTAATACCATTAAATTGACACGCAAAATCAGTTATATGTTGCAATTGATACCTGAGTTGAATTCAACATATCAAATATGGTTTTATCTTCATACTCATTCCAAGTTTGAAGCTGATTTTTCTTTTCAGTTTTAACAATTTGATTATCATATTCACTTGACTCAACAATAGACATTGAGTTATCATCGAACTTAAACATGTATAAAACATGGTAGGTATCATGTGAGATTTTAGATAATGAGCCAAAACATAACGTAAGATCATGAAAACTTACGCTTTTTTCAAATCAAAAGATTCTTGCATTGGTGGATTAATCACCACTTCCGAAGAATCATATGCATTTGGAGATTTGGAGAACTCCTATAAGTATATCATATTAGCATCATAAAAAGGTTTTATCAACAATAGAGTCTAATATTTTTCGACATAAACCATACCTCTAAATGATCCCATTTTGACAAACCTGATCAAACATACAACAACACCCATTTGTGCGTTTTCCCTAAAGGGTTCAATCACCTCAGCAAACTTACCCCAAAGACAACATGGCATGCGTTGCTCACTATATAAAAATTTATCAGAAACGTTTCATTACATTAATTATCACATTATGCACTATATTGGTATATAACAAACAAACAAACCTTTTGTCTCTCAGTGTGAATTCGTACTTCTTCAAAATCTTTCCATTTTGACTTTGAATCGTTTGTAGCTCACCAAGATCCAATGATTGACCAATAACATCTATGAAACAAATAACAGAAATATTATTTTCATCGAAGAAAGTAAAATACAGTCGTTAAATATATCTATCTATATATATATGAATATATCTTACCAATCAAGAAACTTGGCTCAGCATTTCCACTCAAAACCCTTTCAAACTCCACTAAAGACAGAAACATATCTTCATTGTTGAAATCACATTCGCTAATCTTGGTGAGATATATGAAAGTCAACTTGTAGGGATGTTTGCTTGGTCGGTAATGACCCTTTGCTGCAGTTACAGAGAAATGGTGAATTTTCTTCCATTCACCAACACCACATTTATCACCCAAACTAATAAATTAGGCATGTTTATAGGTTGCGTGTATTTTGTCACCCTAAAATATAAGAATGTAAACACGTTAAAGCAATTTAAATTCAAAGGATCCATAAAAAAAATTAAACAAACTGACCACACATTTTGGTAAGGTTACCTTCTTGTCAGCCAAAACGATCTCAAGTGTTTCACCAAATCCTGTGTTCCTTTGCTTCCATGTGTGGATTATTTTCACTTGAATGCACCAATCGGTTCTGAAAGGTCTCAATTGTTAGAGGTATGAAACTTTTTGCATTTTTTGCATTTTTTCAAGAACTAAAGTAATATTGATTTTGTAGTTTTCATGTTGAATAGGTTACTTATATATAGGTAAAAATAGATAGGAATTGATATAATTTTAAAATGTGATTTTGTAGTTAAGATTGTAACAACATTTAGATAAAATTGAGTCAGATTGCTATATAATTTTAGCTAGAAGGTAAGATATTTCGGTAGAATGATATTATGGTATATTCTCCTAAAAATAGAGATTTCGCATCAACTTGGTTAAGTGAGAGGATAATTAGGTAGGATAATTTGATTGCGTTAATTGATATATTGTGATAATAACTCATTTTAGAATATTTAATATGTTTATACCGTTTTAATTATACATTGTGTTTTTTTTTCAGCTTCTCTTATTTTTGCAGTCACATTAATTAGATTGAAAACATGTTTTCTCGTACTATAGGGTTTAGGGTATCGTTAGGGTATATCAGTTATATATTTAAATTACATTGGTTTATACAAATATAACTGTTATGAAATAAATTACGTAAGATTAACATTAGTTTAGTTGATTTCTTATACGCAAGATCTCTTGTTGGTGTATAATATTAATGTAGTTGCATCATTCTATATCAATTGGACATATCATTTCTTATACGTATGAAATTTAAGATATAACATATCATTAATTATATATTTTAATCACATGGGTTTATACAAATATAAATGTGATGAAATAAATTAAGAATAATTAAACTTGGCTTAGTTGATTTCTTATAAGTAAGATCTCTTGTTGGTGTATAATATTAATTTAATTGAATCATTCTATATCATTTGGAAATATCATTTCTTATACGTATAATTTATTATATGTAAATAACAATATGAGGTGAGAATGTAGGTAGTTTAGGTGGTCTATTTTTCATTTCCAAATTTATCATTTTCGATATATAGTTTTGAAGGCAAAGTTGATTGCACAAAAAGTAATATATCAAAGAATATGGGTAATTTCATAAAAAGGTTCCTGTTTTAATAGTATTGATGTGTTGTGGTCATGTTGTACTTTTAATTAAGCTGTTAAAGACCCACAATAAACTTGTTGAAAAATACAAATAGAATATGTGGATCCAAGTGGGTTGAATTATTCAACCTCTTGAAAGAAAATTGGGTCTAGTTTACAAGGAAAAGAGACAATAGATTAAGAAAGAGGGAATAGACAATAGGTTAAGAAAGAGGGAAGAGACAAGAGGAGATTTCAAGTTTACCACATTGTTTGTACTATTATACATGTTTACCTTCATTGAAGGGATATTTTCACAATACATTCTTTATTAAAGAAGCAAAGAATATATTCACACTTTATAGATATATAAATATAGATAATTATTTAAATAATAAATAAGAAATTTCTTAAAATTTTTGAATTATATGTTTTCAAGTTCAAACTTTATAAATTTTTTTTTTCAGTGTTTAGTATTTATTTATTTATTAAAATCCTAAACCCCACTCTTCAAAACTCTCTGTAAATTTAAATCATAAGTATAGATTAGTTTATCCTAGATGTATAAATGCCTATTTACTCCTTTAAAGTATGGTTAGGTACACATGAAAAGTGCTAATAAGAAAATTGTAGTTTAGGCAATTTTCCAAGAAACAATAACACATGTTCATTTATTATTGGCTATTTACAAAATTGAAAGTTTTACATCTTAATTGTTTGTGGTTAATTTTATTAAGAAAGTCAATTTTTTATTTATATCATAATTTTCATTTTTCATATTTTACAAATAGAAATTTGTTTTATTTGGTTACAAAAATACATTTTGATATTTACTAGTTTTTTATTTTTTTCATTAGATTCAAAAATATGATATTTTTAAGTCTTAGTTATTTTATTTTAGTTTCAACTTATTATTGTTGTTAATATGTAAATATACAAGTATATAAAATTAAAATATGAAATAAAGAATAGCAGGGTAGAATGTTGAATCTTATTAAATGAAACCATTATAAAAAAGTAAAATGAGTGTTGAGCAGTTGTGTATAAGAAAAAGGAAAATGATCTGAAGTGTCCCTTAGATATTATTTGAGAGGATTTGCCAGTTGTCATCAACATATTAATTTTTAAAAAAATGATGAGAACAATGATGTACGGTTTGAAGTTAATTGTGACATGAACATATACATTTCATGTTAATTTATATTTTTGGTAAGTTTATTAAAATATATTAATAACTAATAAATCATCATTAATATAACAATAAATAATGTAATAATAAAATTGAAATATAATAATAATTTATAAATTTTAAAATATTATTTAATTTTGTTTTTATATTTATATGATTTTAATGACTAAAACAATTCTTTAAAATTTTATACAGTTTTATTTTTTAAAAAGTTTCTAATCTCAGCCCCATTAATTTCTTTTTAATATCTATGAATTTTAGAAATACTATTTATTTTTTTAAAATTATATATCTAAAAAAATATTTTAATTTTATAGAATTTGATTTAATATTTTTTGTTTTTAAATAAATAGAAAAAATATTTCCAGAATTATAATTTTAAATATATTCAAATGTATTATTAACTAAAATTTAATAAAATAATAAATTATTTATTTTTACTTATAATTAAATGAAAATTAAAATTAAATTTTGTAAGAAAATAATAAAATATATAAACTATAAAAATATTTTTAATATAATTTAAATTTTAAATTTTTTATTTTTGCACTTGGTGCAGGAAACACCTAGTTAAAAAGTAAAACTTGGGTGTTGAATTAATAAGCTAATGTAGATAGCTTTTAAGATATGTATGTGGACAAAAATAGATATGTACGTGGAGAGGTTTGAAAGTATGTAGAACTTGTCATGGTAATATCAAAACATTTGGCATGACCCCAAAATTTATATCGCTCGGTAAAGTTAATTAAGAAAATATATGTACTGAAAGGAAAAGGAGTCTAGGGATAAAATTTTTTAGAGAGAGGAGAGAGAAAGTCCTCTCTACTCTCTCTCCATCACAATTTTTTTTCTCGAACCTCGATGCTCTGATTTCTCCTCTGGGGGCCAGCGGTGGTCATTAATCATCGGGCACCACCCCAAAAATCACTTCCTCTGTCTACCCTCATTCTCGTCGAGTTCCGATTTCCCCACCTCCTCTTTGCTTCATCGCCTCTAGTTCTTCGCCAGATTGCGGCCGATTTCGGTGAACCAAACCAGTTTTTGCGTGCATACACAGCTTTCTTGGAGCGATGGCAAGGACTTAGATGTCATATCTCAACAAAAGGCTCCATTTTGAAGATAGATTTAGGGTTGACATCGGGTGGATTTGGGTCAGATTTCCCTCGAGGATTCGCTAGAGCTGTAGTGCGTCGCTGCCTCTGCGCATGTGGTCAGCTGCCTCCACTGTCTTTCTCTATCTCTGTCTTTGGTTGCTTTGCTAGAAATTCCCCGTTGTGACATTCGGGTCTGAGATCAAAGGCGATGTTGAGGGTTTCGTCGGGGATTTTTCCTCTGTTCTAATTTTGCAACAGACACAATGGTGTTTTGATGGTTTCAGATTTTTCTGGTGGTCGAGATAGCTCAGGGTTTGATGTTCTCTTTTTTTTCTCTGCCTAACGTTGGGTCTTTCATCTTCTCTTCATATTGATGGATCTCTATCTCCTCCGTTTCCATAGTTTCAGAAGAGAGCTGATTGTCTCTGCCTTTTTCAACACCCAGCAGCTAGATCCCTTTATGCTATGCTCGTTTGACGAGACCAGAGTTGAGCTGTTAAAACCTCCGCTTCTACCTGCCAGTACTTCACTGGTGCTTCATTTACTGGCCTGTTCATATCAGGTTGGATTCTCCTGGCCCGGTTCGTCACCTTTCTGGAGTGAGCACCATTTGGAGTGCCCTACAATGGATGTGATGCCAGACCAGGATCTTTTCAACCCTTCTTTGCTTTTCCTTTTGTCGCAGTCGCTTTTGGGGCAGTCTGCGGTGCCTCAGACTGTTTTCCGGTTATATCTCTAATGATCTCTTCTCTTGTTGAAGGTTCTGGTATCAATACCAAGAAGTGATCTCATGAAACCGAATGGGTGTTCTGAAATCTTCAATTGCCAAGCTTTAGTCTGATCTTTAGGGATTACAGTTAAACTTTAGGTTCTTAGAGAGTATTTTTAACCTTTTTGGCTCTCTTTAGCATTTATGCTTTAGTTAGCTTCTTAGATTCACAAGATCTCTTCAAAACCTTGTAATCTCCTTATATTATTAACAAGTTAATGAAAATTCACATACTTAACCAAAAAAGTATATATGTATTGATTATTTAGCATCTAATCGGTAGTTGTTTCAAGCTTACAAAACTCAAAACCGGCTTTGCATGTAATCTAGCAGAATCTCTTAAGAGACACATGCAACACCTCTTTCTCACATGTAGCTTGAAATATTATCTACATCCTTGACATGAGAAAGAAAGATGGAAAATTCATATCTCTATAATATTATTTGATAAGTCAGTTTTCTACGTGTCGCACGCACGTTATTTCTCACGAAATTCAATTGCATGAATATCCTTAATATATTAAAATTATGCTCAATTTCCATAACTAAAAATTGTTTTATTTAATTTTTTATTAATAAAAGTTTAGTTACCTCTTTCATTTAAATTTCCTTTTGAAAAAATCATATGATAAATAAAAAGGAAATATATATAGATTTTGAATATATAAGACAATTTTTACCTTATATTTACCCTAAACAGTACAGATAAAAAAATATTTATAACTTAAAATATATTTGTTATCTAACTTTACAAAAATATTTATAACTTTAAAAAATATTTTTATCTATATTTTAAATATATTTTAAAGTTATAAATATTTTAAAATATATCTAAACCAAATATAAGGCTCAAATATATTTTAAAGTTATAAATATTTTTTAAAATTATAAATATATAAAAAATTAAATTTATATATTTGTTATTTAAATAATATTTTTATAACTTGTAAAACATTTGAAAAAATAATTTAGATATTTGTTTATCAATAATTTTTATTATGATTATATCCAAAATCAAAGGACTGAAAAGAAAATAATTTTAAACAACGTAATTGATCATCTAGTATCATATTTCTCAAATCATGTGCCAGCTAAGGAAAAAATTCAAAATATTAAATAATATGATATTTATTTCATATATAAATTATAAGTTGTATTCACACTTTCTAAAACAAGTTAATAGCCAATTAATAAGATTTAGTTATTTTATAAATATTCATATATATACATGAAATTCAAAATTTTATAGATTATCCTTATTAATGAATCTTCAACATTATATTTTTTTTATATTTTCAAAACAATATATATAAGAATTTACTATCTTATAAAATATATTTGAGGTCCTTGAGAATGAACCAAACTAAATGAATTTAAAAGGGAAAATGAAGATAAGAAAGTAAAATTCATTTTAAACTTAATTAAAAATTGTTGCTTAGTTTTTTAAAAAAATAATGGGGATAACAAACTAACCAATCAAAAATACTGTGCATGAAATCACATCTACTCTATTAAAATAGAATCCTAAATTTATGGAAAAATTTCAAGTTTACCACTTTTGTTGTACCACTTTTCATTTTTACCATCATTAAAGAGACATTTTCAAAAATACCACTTTTTAAATAGACAATTTTTTAAAACGTTAATTAAAATCCTAAATTTTACATTCCTAAACCCTACCCCCACTCTACACCACCCCTTAACTCTAAACTCTAAGTCTTAAATTAATTAACCAAGAGGTTATAAGTGTGTTTTTTTTCTCTTAAAAACAAGGTTAAAAGTGATTAAGGTATTTTTGAAAAGTGGTACAAGGAAAGTGGTATTTTGAAAATTTCCCTAAAAATATATACCATTGAAAGTTGTCATTTAACTTTTGGAGTGATTCAAGTTTGTTATTGTAATACATAATTTATGGTATCATTTAATTAAAAACAGATATTTATAATTATCTCTATTACTCAACTATCCATCTGCATTCATAATTTTTCATATCATACCTAAATATAATAACTTCAACAAAATATGGTAATCAGAATATCTTATATTTCAAAAAAGGTAATCAAAATATATTTTTGATTTTTAAAAAATGGAAATCGAAATATTTTTAATTATATATAATTTTTAATATACAAAAAATATACCCGTCCTTTCACGGGCGGGTCAAAATCTAGTATCTAATTAAGAAGAGAATATAAAGATCTTTAATATAATCTTATTTGTTATCTTGGTGATGAAGAATCAGCAATATTGCTTAAACCAAGTCGAGATTGACAATTGGGTTATAGGACATTGGTTTAATGTCTAGGCTATTATAACTCAATAGTTTACGGTTAATAAAACCGGTTATCAGTTGTAACTAACCTTGCTTAATTATAAAAGCAAGGCTCGTGTGTTATTAGGGTTAACCTAAAAAGAGAGTGTGGAGAGCCAACGTTGAGTTAACGTGACGGCTAAGGAGATTGTATTAGGGTTACAACTTTAGGTCACAACCATCTTGTGATCTTGGAAGAGTTAGTAATTTGCCTTGCCAGGCCCCAGAGACGTAGCCACATCGGTGAACTCTGGGTAATCAATTATTCTCTGTGTGTGCTCTTGTTCTTACTTTCGTTCTTGTTTGATTCCTTGCAAAATTCGTAGTTCCTGAGTGTGAGGTCGTGATCTGTGCAACATTAAATTCCGCGGTTGAACAAAACAAGAGATTTCGTGTTTGTGTTTAACGACATAAACGAGCTTGAACAATAACAAGTGGTATCAGAGCTCAAGGTTGTTGATTCAAGGTTGCTGAGTTTGAGGTATTGAATCAATGGCGAACGCAAGGATCGAGGTTGAGAGGTTCGATGGCAAAGGGGATTTCTCTTTGTGGAAGAAGCGTATGCTTGCTCATCTTTCAGTGTTGGGGTTGAAGGATGTGTTGATGGAGCAAACATCAATTCCAAAGTCTGTGATGAAGAAAAACGAGGATGAAGATGTGTTCAAGGAAAGGTTGCAGAGGGAAGAGTCGGAGAGGTTAGGGAGGTCTGAGAAGGCGATGAATCTTATCATCCTGAATGTTGGTGATCATGTATTGAGGAAGATTGAGGCGTGTACGGACGCTGCATCGACTTGGTTAACATTGGAAAGGTTGTATCTCTCTAAGTCTTTACCGAACAGGATACACTTGCAACATAAATTCTATACATTCAAGATGAAAGAGTCTCAGTCAATTGATGAAAATATTGATGATTTCTTGAAGATAGTTTCAAATCTTTCAAGTGTGAATGTGCAGGTATCTGAGGAAGTTCAGGCTATTCTCTTGATGGAATCACTTCCAAGTCAGTACAATTACTTGAAGGAAACACTCAAGTATGGGAGGGAAACATTATCCCTTGAGGAAGTCACGAGCGCTGCGAGGTCAAAGGAGCTAGAGATCAAAGAGTCTGGTTCTTCGCAGAGAAAAGATGAAGGTTATGGTTATTTTGTTCGTGGCAGGCCTGATAAGAGAGAGATGTCGAGTAGCAGTGGTAGGAAGGGAAAAGGAAGATCGAGGTCTGGCTCAGGTTCTAGACTCATGTGCTGGTACTATAAGAAAGAAGGGCATGTGAAGAAGGATTGCTATGCTCGTAAGAAGAAGTATGGTGATGATGAATCTGCAGAGGCTGCTGTTGTAGTGGATCCAAAAGATGATGCCTTGTCTGTGTCTGACAATCGGCATAGGGATGAATGGATTCTCGATTCAGGTTGTTCCTATCACATGACATCAAGAAGAGATTGGTTTGATCAGTTTCAGGAGCTTAATACTGGACAAGTGTTGTTGGGAGATGACAATGCTGTAGCGGTTCAGGGGATAGGGACGATTAATGTGAAGACCTATGGAGGAACTGTTAAGGTGCTCACAAATGTGAGGTATATTCCAAAGCTAAGAAGAAACTTGATCTCCACTGGTACTCTGGATATGCTTGGTTTTAGACACTCAGGTGGAGAAGGGAAAACCAGATTCTACAAAAATGGAAAGTTGGCGCTTCATGGTACTTTGAGTGGCTCACTCTACTTGCTCGATGGTGAGACTGTTGCAGGGCAAGTGAATAGTAGTGTGCAGAAGAAAACTTTGTCACTGTCTAAGGATGAAACCAGTCTTTGGCACAAACGACTTGGTCATCTCAGTATCAAGAGTTTACATATACTTGCTAAGAGAGGAATCCTGGATAAAAGAAGAATTGGAGTTCTGGATTTTTGTGAAAGTTGTGTCATGGGAAAGCATAAGAAGTTGAGCTTTCATTCAGGAAGGCATGATTCAGGTGTAGCGTTGCGATATGTTCATGCTGATTTGTGGGGTTCCACAAATCAAACTTCAAGTCTGTCACAGAAGAAGTATTTCCTGTCAATAATTGACGACTTTACCAGAAAAGTATGGGTATTTTTCTTGATGAATAAGAGTGAAGCATTCAGTAAGTTCAGAGAGTGGAAGAAGCTTGTTGAAAATCAAATCAACAAGAAGGTTGGCTGTCTCAGAACGGATAACGGTTTGGAGTTTTGTAACTTGGAGTTTGATGGGTTCTGTAAGAGTGAAGGCATCGAAAGGCACAGGACGTGTGCATATACGCCACAGCAGAATGGCGTTGCTGAGCGCATGAATAGAACAATCATGGAGAAAGTAAGGTGTTTACTTGATGAATCAGGACTAAGAGAAGAGTTCTGGGAAGAAGCTGTGTCTACAGCTGTTTACTTGATCAACAGAAGTCCTGCCTCTGCGATTGATAATGCAATACCAGAAGAGTTGTGGTTGGGAAGAAAACCAGGTTATAATCACCTAAGAAGATTTGGATCAGTGGTCTATATACACAAGGATCAAGGCAAGTTAAAGCCAAGGGCGATCAAGGGTGTATTCACTGGATATCCTGCTGGTACAAAAGGGTACAAAGTGTGGTTGTTGGATGAAGAGAGGTTTGCTTTCAGTAGGAACGTGTTGTTTACTGAGGATGTTGTGTTTAAGGATCTGAAGAAAGAAGCTGTTGCAGGGGATGTTGCAGTAGATCATGTTATTGTTCAACATGAAACGGTGGTTCAGACAGATCAGACTTCATCAAATGCTGGTATGGTTGAGGTTTCAGGTGGAGAAAATGTTCAGACTGAAGAAAGCTCAGAGGATTCAGAATCAGAGTCAGAACATGAAGAAGATCAAGGGAGTTATAGGCTAGCCAGAGATAGACCTCGTAGACAGATTGTTCCACCTTCAAGGTTTGATGATTATGAGGTTACTGCAGCATTTGCGCTTATTGCAGCTGAAGATGTGGTTGCAGGCGAGCCTCAAAACTATCAAGAAGCTATGAAGAGTAGGGAAGCTGATTTGTGGAATGGGTCTATGGGAGAAGAGATGGGTTCTTTGCAAAAGAACAAGACTTGGAATCTGGTTAAGAGACCTAAAAACAAGAAGGTCATCGGATGCAAATGGGTGTACAAGCTGAAACCGGGTTTAACAGAAACAGATGATCCAAGGTACAAGTCAAGACTCGTGGCTAAAGTATACTCACAGAAGGAAGGTGTTGATTATCATGACATCTTTGCACCTGTGGTAAAACATGTGTCTATAAGGTTGCTACTGTCGATTGTGGTCAACCTCGATTTTGAGCTTGAACAGCTCGATGTCAAAACTGCATTTCTTCATGGGGATATTGAAGAAGAAATTTATATGGAACAGCCTGAGGGATTTCGTGTGAAGAACAAGGAAGACTACGTGTGTCATCTAAAGAAATCCTTATATGGACTCAAACAAGCTCCAAGGCAATGAAACAAATGCTTTGACAGTTTTATGAAAGAACTTGGATTCAAGAGAAGCGAGTTTGATCACTGTGTGTATGTGAAAGAAGTGACTGAAAGAACGTATGTCTACTTACTTCTCTATGTAGATGATATGTTGGTGGCTTCTAAAAGCATGGTGGAGATAGAGAAGGTGAAGAAACTGTTAAGTGAGAAGTTTGATATGAAGGATTTGGGTTGTGCAAGGAGAATTCTGGGCATGGACATAAACAGAGATCGTGCAGGTGGAGTTTTGACATTATCTCAGTCAAGCTATGTTGAAAAGGTGCTTCGAACGTTCAACATGAGTGATGCTAATGCGGTTACTACTCCTGTTGGTTCTCATTTTAAGCTGAAAGCTGTTGAAGATGGAGAACAAGAAACAGAGATGGAGAATGTGCCTTATTCTAATGCCATAGGAAGTATAATGTACGCGATGATTGGAACGAGATGTGATCTTGCGTATGCTGTGGGATTAGTGAGCAGGTATATGTCAAGGCCGGGTTTGGTGCATTGGGCAGCTGTTAAGTGGGTGCTGAGATATATGAAGGGAACAAAGGATCACAAGCTAGTGTTCAAGAAGAGAGAAAACTTCAAGATTGAAGGTTTCTGCGATGCTGATTTCTCAGCAGATTTGGACAAGAGGAGGTCTATTACTGGTTATGTTTTCTCAGCTGGAGGGAATGTCATTAGCTGGAAGTCTGGTTTGCAGCCTGTGGTAGCTCTCTCTACAACAGAGGCAGAGTACATGGCGCTTGTGGAAGCAGTTAAGGAGGCAATTTGGCTGAGAGGTTTGTCTGAGGAGATGGGTTTTGAGCAAGACTCAGTGACAGTTTGGTGTGATTCGCAGAGTGAGTTGTGTTTAGCCAAGAATAACGTTCATCATGAACGGACTAAACACATCAGCAGGAAACTCCATTTCATCAGAGATATCATTGAGCAAGGGGATGTGACTGTTGAGAAGATTCACACTTCGAAGAACCCTGCAGACATATTAACCAAGGTTGTTCCTGTGAAGAAGTTTGAAGCAGCTCTGAGGGTTCTCGGAGTGGCCAAGCACTAAGGTGTTTGGTGTTTTGCCTGGCAAGTACACGAGTTGGCAACATGGTGATTGCAGATAGAGCTGATTAGTCATCAAGGTGGAGACTGTTATCTTGGTGATGAAGAATCAGCAATATTGGAGCTTAAACCAAGTCGAGATTGACAATTGGGTTATAGGACATTGGTTTAATGTCTAGGCTATTATAACTCAATGGTTTACGGTTAATAAAACCGGTTATCAGTTGTAACTAACCTTGCTTAATTATAAAAGCAAGGCTCGTGTGTTATTAGGGTTAACCTAAAAAGAGAGTGTGGAGAGCCAACGTTGAGTTAACGTGACGGCTAAGGAGATTGTATTAGGGTTACAACTTTAGGTCACAACCATCTTGTGATCTTGGAAGAGTTAGTAATTTGCCTTGCCAGGCCCCAGAGACGTATCCACATCGGTGAACTCTGGGTAATCAATTATTCTCTGTGTGTGCTCCTGTTCTTACTTTCGTTCTCGTTTGATTCCTTGCAAAATTCGTAGTTCCTGAGTGTGAGGTCGTGATCTGTGCAACATTAAATTCCGTGGTTGAACAAAACAAGAGATTTCGTGTTTGTGTTTAACGACAGAAACGAGCTTGAACAATAACATTATTTTGCATAAAATAAATTAAAATGCTTCAGATTTATAAACTAACATGTAAGTATTTTATATCCATCTATAAGAACACAATGATACTTAATACCATTTTTATTCATTGTAATATAAATTATAAAATTACTCACAATTATAAACAATAAAAACAAATATTTAATAACTGTTATGATTTGATTATTTTGTAAATATTTTTTTGTGCATGAACACGAGAGAATCATCTAATTTAAGAAATATTATAAGTAGGGGCGGGCATAGGTGCACAAATTCGGGGTCTGTTTTACAGTTTTTCTTTACTAAGCTATGTTAATTTTATTAAATTATTCTTAGTTTAGTTAACAAGTAACAAAAATGCCTCCACCTAATTTGTTTTTGTTATTTTTAGTGTTGTGCCTCCAACTAAAAACATTTCTACATTCTCCACTGAATTAGTAAGCTCTACACTGATTGTGGATCGGTAGGCTTCTCCCGTTGAATAACTTATTATCGAATACATTAATTTTCAGTTCACCTGAGAGATCGCAAATATGTAGGGGTTCTTATTTTTTTTTAAATATTTTTAAGTAGTAAAAGTGAATTAAGAAACCACATTAAGAAACCCAAATATTTATGTGGTCCAATGAAAGGTTCTTAATTAAGGGTTCTTAAAAAACATTAAACATTTTTATAGATAATTTTTTCAAATAGACATTTTTAAAAATTTTATCACAAAATAGACTTTAAGAAAAATAGATTTTTTTATTTTAAAATTTTTATTTTTTTTTCTTTTAATTTTAAACCTCACCTCTAAAACCCCACCCCATAACTTTAAGCCCTAAATCTAGATTAGTTAACCCAATAAATATAAATATATATTTACATCATTTAATAAAGTTTATTTTGATTATTTTTTTCTTTAAATGTTATATTGAAGACAAAAACTTTTATACGTTTATCTTATGATATTTCTTGTTTTTTTATTAAATTTAAATTTTTAATTAAATAAAATATATTAAAAGATAATTTAAACTTAAATTTTTTTAATTAAACTTAAACTTGTTTGATGAAAACATTTTTTTCCTTTCCATTAGAACACAATCCAATAGCATCGTGGCACATGTCTACTAAGGAACGTTTCTTGTTGTTCCCCATTAAGAGCCGTTCCTTCTTTTATTTGCATTTTTTCTTTTTCTTTTAATCACAATTTATGTTAAAAGACCCTTTAACATACGGGGATAATGGTGCTAAGATACCATCGTAAAAGGGTCTTAACAACACGAGAAGAAGCATAAACAACTTCCTTCTTTTTAAGTGTAAAAATCTTTCATGGACCAAAAAAAGATGTTAACTGTTTACTACACAAACATTAATGCCACTACGATACATTGCCCTCCTTCTTTGTTCTTCTGTCTTCCTCAATTTTTTTTCGGTTTTTTTTTTTCTTCTCACGACATGATTCGTTACATCAACTTGTATTATCTCTCTAATATTAGTAGCCCTCAAACATAGGAGGTGGTGGTGATGCATATTGGTGGCCAATGAATGTTGGAATGATGAATTCTTCACTTGGAGGTGGTACTTCTACTGTCCGTGTCGGTGCTCGTGGAGGAGGAGAGTTGACCGGTGTTTTTGGTGGAAGTTGAACCGGTGCTGGAGGAGGAGAATATATCGGTGGTGAAGGAGAGTGAACGGGAGACGGAGGAGAAACCACTGGGTGTGATTGTTGTGGCGGAGGCGGGCTACGCCTGAACTTCACTGGAGACAGATCAAATGGGTCATTTGGTTGTGGTGACTCTTTTGGTGGTTGCGGTTTCTGGACAAGTGGAGGAGATGAATGGAATGGCGGTGGTGGTGGAGAATAAACTGGTGGTGGTGATGGAGACTGGACCAGTGGTGGTGGTGGAGAATAGACTACTGGTGGTGGAGACTGGACATATGGTGGTGGTGGAGAATATACCGGTGGGGGTGGAGAATGAACCGGTGGTGGTGGTGGTGAATGGACAGGTGGTGGTGGAGAATGGACCGGTGGTGGTGGTGAATGGACCGGTGGTGGAGGAGAATGCACCGGTGGTGGAGGAGAATGGACTGGTGGAGGCGGAGAATGCACCGGAGGTGGAGGAGAATGGACCGGAGGTGGCGGAGAATGAATCGGTGGTGGTGGTGAATGGACCGGTGGTGGTGGAGAATGCACCGGTGGTGGAGGAGAATGGACCGGTGGTGGTGGAGAATGCATCGGTGGTGGTGGTGAATGAACTGGTGGTGGAGGGGAATGGTCTGGTGGTGGTGGTGAATACACTGGTGGTGGTGGTGGTGAATGGACCGGTGGTGGAGGAGAGTGCACCGGTGGTGGAGGAGAATGGACCGGTGGTGGTGGTGAATGGACCGGTGGTGGAGGAGAGTGCACCGGTGGTGGAGGAGAATGGACCGGTGGTGGTGGTGAATGGACCGGTGGTGGTGGTGAATGGACCGGTGGTGGTGGTGAATGGACCGGTGGTGGTGGAGGAAAATGGACCGGTGGTGGTGGTGAATGCACCGGTGGTGGTGGTGAATGGACCGGTGGTGGTGGTGAATGGACCGGTGGTGGTGGAGAATGCACCGGTGGTGGAGGAGAATGGACCGGTGGTGGTGGAGAATGCATCGGTGGTGGTGGTGAATGAACTGGTGGTGGAGGGGAATGGTCTGGTGGTGGTGGTGAATACACTGGTGGTGGTGGTGGTGAATGGACCGGTGGTGGAGGAGAGTGCACCGGTGGTGGAGGAGAATGGACCGGTGGTGGTGGTGAATGGACCGGTGGTGGAGGAGAGTGCACCGGTGGTGGAGGAGAATGGACCGGTGGTGGTGGTGAATGCACCGGTGGTGGTGGTGAATGGACCGGTGGTGGTGGTGAATGGACCGGTGGTGGTGGAGGAGAATGGACCGGTGGTGGTGGTGAATGCACCGGTGGTGGTGGTGAATGCACCGGTGGTGGTGGAGAATGCACCGGTGGTGGAGGAGAATGGACCGGTGGTGGCGGTGAAGGGACTGGTGGTGGTGGTGAAGGGACCGGTGGTGAGTGGATCAGTGGTGGTGGAGAATATACCGGTGGTGAGGGAGGAGAAAAAACTGGTGGTGGAGGTGGGCTACGTCTAAACTTCACAGGAGACTGAGTATGTGGGGCATTTGGTTTTGGTGACTCCTTCGGTGGTGTTGGTTTATGTACTGGCCTAATTGGCACTCGTGATGGTGGCTTCAAGTTTGACGGTGTAGTGGGACTGGAACCACCACCAGCACACTTATCTTTACTACAATCAACAGGACGACTAATCACAACTGAACATTCCTTTGCCGAACGTTGTTTAGGCCTATCTCTCAAGCAGTTACGTGTATCATCGAATGCAATATCCTTCTGACTACCTGGGACGCACATATCACCTTGTCCATTGAAGTAATTGTATGCGTAGGTCAAGTTATTTAACTTAGGCAACTTGCATATGTTCTCCGGCACAAAACCAGTGAGTTTATTCCAAGAGATATCAATCTCTTCAACTCCAGTAAGCCCAACAAAACTCTGTGGTAAAACACCAGTGAATGAGTTCATGCTAGCGTCAAAAACGTTCACATTGGCTAGCTTTCCAATCTCTGACGGAAAACAACCTCCTAGATTGTTATCCTTAAAGATAATTTCGTTAAGATTCTTCATGTTTCCAATACTTTTAGGGATACAACCTTTGAATTTGTTGTGAGCGAAGGTCACAACAGAGGCCGGAGATTCTCCGAGTGACTCAGGAATCGTGGATGTGAATCTATTGTTGTTCAAGAAAATTGCATCAAGATCCTTCTTGAAAAGCTCTTGAGGAACTTGACCTTCAAAATCGTTGAATCTTAGGTCGATGAACTTAACAGCCGGCCACGAGAGGACGACAGAAGGGAAAGTTCCAACAAACCGATTGTTGCTGACATCGAACTCATGCATTAGCTTCAACCTATTGACACTCTTGGGGATGATACCACAGAACCTGTTCGAATTCAAATGGAACATGGCCACATCCGTTAACAAACCAAGCTCAGCTGGTAAATGTCCAGCAATATCTGCACCGTTAAGGTCTACCCCTGCCACAACTGCGACGTTAGGATCATCAAGTGCTGGTGCGCAGAACACGCCTGTGTAGTCACACACGTGCGGGCCATGCCAGTTTCCCGTAGTGTTAAATGGGTCAGAATAGACTGCTTTTTTCCATGCTTGTAGAGCAATATAAGCTCTCTTAAGCCTCTGATTCGCAAATGTCATCTTGAGATCGACCTCATACTCAATGCCTTCTGGAAGATCGCCATCCTCGGGTAATGTCAAGAGCTGTCGTTGCGCAATGAATGAGGCTTCTGCGTCGGTGAGTGCTAAAACAACGGAGGAGACGGAGAAGAAGAATAAAAGGAAGCAGCCATAGGCCGGGAGAGAAAATGGAGGAGGTTTAGTCATGGCTTTGATCAAAACCTTGGAAAAGAACCAAGGCTGCTTATAGATATGGGCATAGAAGTAGGAGGACACCAAGAGGTTATTATTAATAATGCCAAACGATTTTCATTTTTTCCCTATATTTAGAAGTCTCTTGTTTTATTTTTGAAGGGTTTTGCTTGACTTCCGGAAGGCAAAACATTAACAAGAATAGAAATCTCTTTGTAACCAAAACCAGGGACTAAAATAAGCACACGTTATCAACCATTTGACAACAACATTTTATGGGGCTAACAATGAGATATTACAGTGATCTATATATGTTTTAACAAAATCAAGAAAACACTTATTGCTATATATATATACATAAAAGTAAAACCCTGTAGAGAAACAACTTTCTTAAGTATCATAGCGTGTAAGAGAGATTCTTCAATCTGTATCGTGGTCAGGACCGCGAGAGAACCAGGCAGGGATAGTTCCTTTTGTTCTAAGCAATCTTGTGAAAGCAGAATCTGGCATTCTTGAATTCTCTTCTTCTTCCAACTCTTCTTGAGATTTTGGCAAACCATCAGGAATATGAATATTTAGTTTCATCCCTTTCTCTGAATATGATTGCTCTGTAACATCTAAACACTTCTTGGGTTTGTTGTCCTTCTCTATTGAAGCAAGTCCATGGAAACACCCTATTAGCCATTTCACACCGCCTGTTTGCAAGATTTGATTCTCAACTTCCACCTTTGGCTTCTCTTTCTGAATCATATACACTAAAAAAATAATGTATAAATGATAGAACTCTCACAAACAAAACAATGAATCTTTAAATGTAAACATGAACTAAAGTTGTTTGGGATATTACGTCAAGGTCTTTGAGTTCAAAGTAAGCTCTCCAGCAGCTGTAAGAGTTATCACCTTCGAGTGTCGAACAGTAATCTAAAATCAAACAAACATTTCTTAAAGATTTAATAACATTCACAAGTATAAACTTCAAACTTCCTCAAAGAGATTTTTCCACTGATTCAAATCATATTAGCTTTTGTCCTAACGTACCTGAGAGTTCGGTCTCGGCATTTTCGATCAACGGCGGATCTTGAAGAATCATGTC
Source organism: Moricandia arvensis (assembly GCA_905132765.1). Classification (NCBI taxonomy): domain Eukaryota; kingdom Viridiplantae; phylum Streptophyta; class Magnoliopsida; order Brassicales; family Brassicaceae; genus Moricandia; species Moricandia arvensis. Next base: position 100,734 of record CAJHQP010001606.1, read on the forward strand.
GAATTTACCGGGCTGAAGAGCTCAAGCTTGGGGACGTCTCTTGTGCTTGAACACCTAACCACCGAGAAGGGTCTGGCTGGAAAACAAGACGTTGACTGTTCGACGAACTTTGCCTTGCCGTCAAACTTGTAGATATATGTCATCTGATCTACTAAGAATGCTAAGTGTGATGAAGACTCTTGGCCAGGAAGAAGGTTTCACTCAAGCTAATTATAGTCTTGTGGAAGACACGTGAGTTGAGCATGTTTTGGCTAAGTTCAAGTGGAGGTCAGAAGGGTAATTTGACCAAGAGCTGAAAATATCTTCTCATCGTCATCAACAACACGAGACGGAGAGTAACGACGAGAGCTGTAACAGAACGAGAGAGACGTGCAAAGCTCGAGTCGAAGAGCTAGAGCTCGATCCGGAAGAGAGCAGGAGTTTGAGAGAGAGAGCTCGTTCTCAGGCAGAGAGAAAGCTCAAGGCAGAGAGAGAGCTCGTGAGAGATAGAGAGATAGAGATCCTTGGTGTATCTAGCTAGGCTCATCCTCTTGTATCTTCTTCCTCTATTTCATTTGTATCTCGAGGTGATTGTAACCGAGAGAGGAAGAACGCAAGTGTAAGCCCTGGTGATTGTACTCTTCTCAGTTCATCTATTGGAAAGGTTGAGAGACCTATATTCTCTCTCCGGTGAGTAGCACCTTCTTCACATCGAAGAAGGAAAGTGAACACCGGGTTAACAAAACATCTCTGTGTCGTTTATTTCTTGCTTGATTCGAGTTCACACTGATATTGATTAGATGCGTTAGACTTGCGATTTGAACTACATCTGAGCTTGCATGGAACCGATAAATCTCAACAAGTGGTATCAGAGCCTCGGTTTAGGCGATTCAAGATTTATCGGAAACTGATTCTGAAGAAGAAGAATCTGAGGTTGTGTAGTTTGAAAATCACATCGCTGTTTCAGATGTGACGAATCAGAGATGATGTCGATCAATATGCAGAGTCAAAGGAAGAAGAAAGTGACGTTTGCTTGTGGTAGACGAAGACGACGTCGGAAACGCAGGAAATAACGTTTATGGAGGAAGATCCAATCGGATCTGTTGGTTTCTGGTTTGTGAAAGCATTTGCAGAAGCAAGGTGATCTATCTTGAGACTAGAGTTATACTCTGGTGTGAGATCATGAGGAAGAGACTCATATGTGAGGTTGCTTTGTTCACAAGAAAGGGAAGATCCATAGTGACTGAAGCAAGAACAGTTGAATAGTTGAGTTTTGTTCTGGCTATGCTGTGTAGAAATTGGTTTATGACTGCTATGAGATGGATGATATCTCAGGTTGGAGTTTGATTCAGGTTGAGTCACAGCTAGACTTAAAGAGATGGAATCAAGTCAAGACATCAATTTCTCAGGCTCAAATTCTTGAAGACAGGTGGTCTTGTTTCACTGCAGTCACGGAGAAAGGTTGTGTTGGCTGGTTATTCATGTCTGCGAAGTATAAGGAACTGAAGATTGCTGGATCACAAGGAATGTGTATCATCTTTGCGAAGGGTGATCAAGGCTCTGGTCTGGTGTCAGATTGTGTATTGGTCAGTTTGTTTGTGGAAGAGATATGCAATGTGGTTTCAGAAGATGAAAAAAAAAATAGCAGTTGGTGGCACTTATGAATCTCAGGTCTAGGGGACGCCTTAGAAGCTGATATTGGTATGTGTGTCAAAGGCTATTTGGATGCTGATTAATGGTTCCAAGATTCAAGTGAAAAGGAAGTTGCAGAGAAGCATGACAGTGATGTTTAGTCAGTTGTGGAACAAGACAGGTTCAGTGTTTTGATGGTTCAAGGTTAATTCAGTGTTCAGAGGTTTTGAGTTGCAGGTCTGCAGGTTCAGTCACAGGGGAAAGGATCAGATTCTTGTGGATATGAGAAGCTCAGGTAGTGATGATCAAGGTTTAGAAGAAGATCATAATGGAGCTTGTAGCAACAAGGCTGGGTTTTCTAGTCAAATGAATCAATGCTGTTACATTTGTGGCTACTCTTCAGTTACAGTAATGTGATGAAGCAGAAGTTGCTCTGTGTTGGTTCAGTCTCAAGGATAGAAGTCAAGCTCATTGGTTGAATGAGATGAGAAGCTTTTGGTTGTTAGAAGAAAGAGAGAAAAGTCATCAAGTTAGTAATGCAGAAACATTTGTATCTCTAGGAAGAAGCTGCTAGAGAAAATGCAAAATGTGGTAACATGTAGCAGCTTTGGTGAGGCATGGCGAGTGACAGAAGCAGGCTCGTGGGAGTTCTTATTGTCTTACTCAAAAGATGTTTCTGCAACATGCTAGAAGTGATGAACTCTTGAGCAGAGCTAATTGAATATCAGTGCTAAAGAAACTAGAAGAAGAGGCTAGTTTCTGGTTTTACTGGTTCCACAGGAAAAGAAAGCAAAGAGTTTGATTTTGCTGGTTCTGTTTCCTTTTGGACATGGATGTTACAAGCTCAGGTCTGTGGGAGATGTCTCAAGGTATATATGATGCTCACGTTTCAGAACTTCAATTCCAAGACAAGTTGAAATTTCAGAGACAAGAATGGTGGAGCATGTGAGACAAGTGCAGAGGGCATGGTTTCTGATTTGGTTATAACTCAGAAAAGATGCACAGTTGAGAAGCTTTGAAGAAGCAATGACACTTGGTGGTTTTGTCGGGTATGTATGACTGAGATTAAATGGCTGCAAAAGAAAAATAATTGTCATAAGTTCTGACATGTATTTTGAAGCAAGAAGCCATGTATTCAGTCAGCTACACATAACAGTTTCATGGATCAAAGATGGAAGTGCAGGAGAGACTTGAGGCTGAGAAATGAAGCTAAGAGGAAGAGAAATTCAGTGATGTTTGAGGGGTTACTGTTTCAGGTGGAGTCTTGCCTCTACAAGTGTTGTAGTGCACATCTCTAGATGTTTTTTGACTTCAGGTGGAGCAGTATTATTTTTCAGACAGATTTCTCAGGTCTACTTCAGTGTGAGAAAATGTAAGAGGTCATGCCAATGAGCTTACAAGAGCTGCAAAGATTCATGTTGGTTTTGTTCAGTGAGAAGAGTAAAAGACAGCCAAGTTAGTGTCAACAAGGTTAGTGCTCAACATGGTTTGATCAGATGCAGTAAAGCAGTTCAGCTTGAGATCAAAGTTGTGAAGAGTACTCACATGGACAGAAAAACAGTTCGAGGTGGAGCTGTTTGAGTCAATAACCAAGCTGAATAAGTTCAGAGAGTTCTCTATAAGTAGCTACAAGGAGACAAGGAGAAATTGTCACTGGTACTGTCACAAGAGAGTACAAGACGGTTTGGGCTACTAAGAAAATGGAGTTCTCGGTAAAGTTTGAGAAAAGGCAGAATCAAAGAGAAACACAGTTTCTGGGTGGAGAAATTTTTCAGCAATAATATTGTATAATCAGAAGTTTTGGGCAGCAGTACATGAAGGTTTATGTTGGCTTTGCTGGAGCAAAAATCAAAGGTCTTTTGATCTCTGGTATAAGGTGAAGATTGATGAAGAATCAGTCTGAGTTTTTTGCATAAATCAAAATGTGAGCAGGCTTTAAAGCTAAAAAGAAGTCAAGATTGCTGAAACATAGAAGGTTGCAAGTCTGTGAATGTCTGAAATGCAGTATACCGAAGTGATCATGGTATTTTCTCCAACGAGGATTCTGAGAAACAAGTGCTTGCTGAAGTTTCTCAAAGTGAATAAATTCAAGAAGGTATATCATGGCGTCTGAATTGAGCTTGAAGACAAGGTTTTTCAACAGAATTTGCAACTGGTTTAAAGTCCTACAGAAGGCTGGAGCAGAAGCGTGTTTTGAACTGGTTTCTGAGACAACAACTTGAGAAGTTGAGTTGTCTATTTGCATCAAGAGAAAGCTGTTATCTTCCCAGTGAACGACACACTTGCGAGATTGACGAGTGTGGAACCATAGTGTGAATAGCACTAAAGGGAGAGTTGGTGAGCCAAGAAGAGTTGTTTTGGTTCGGTTTTGAGAAGATATATGATGCAGTTACCAAAGGGTTTTGGTGGAGTTTGCACACAGTTGAATGTGTTGCAGGTCTGGTATAGCAGGAGAAACACATCAAGAGCTCGATATTTGATGTGAAAGAAGCTGTAAGAAAGTATCTCTTGAGTATCTCAGGTTCTTATGATGTGAGATATGGTCAAAGGGTACAAGAAGTGAACATCGAGCTGCTGGTATTGTTCTGTTTACTCAGGAATTGAACAAGGGAACTTGTGTCGAAAGTATTCACAGCAAGGTGGAGTTGTGAGGCGTGATCTGTTGAGTTTCAACAGCAGTTCAAGTTCTGGTTTCGAGGCTGAGTTGGATAGACAGATGGCTGGTTGAATCAATGGTTGACTCAGGGTGGAAACATGTATGTTTCTGGTTTTCTGCATGAGATTTCTGTGGTATTTTTGATTCTAATCTCAAGTGTTTTGAGGTGAATCAAATGGTCTACAAGGGAATCAGGTTTGCAGGGTTACAATGATTTGTTTGAGCAGATGTTGAGCAGAGATTCTATGTATCGAAAGTCTTCTTAACCGGGTTGTGTTAAGCGGCGTGTTCTGTTGGAAACAGCAGCGGTGCAGAGTGGTGTTCAAGTCAGTGTGTTCATTCAAGTGATTGGAAGGAAAGTCTCAGGTTAAGCAGTTAGTGTCTACTAGCTGTTGAGATTGGTTTCAAAGGTTTTGAGTCATGGGGCTTCAGGTTTGAGGCAGTGGTGATTCAGGTTCCGCAAGAGTTTCAAGCAGCATCGACATCAGGTTTTGGCAGATTGTTTGGAGATCTTGGTTGCAGTAACAAGTCAAGTTCATGGAGGGATTTTCCTATGATTGAGAAACAACATATAAGCTGATCTATACTAGTTGAAGTGAAGCTTATGAAGTTCATGTTGAGTTACTGATACGTGGTCTCAAGTTTCCAAGTTATGGACATTGCCAAGGGAAGATCAATGAAGAAGTTGAGCATAACACAAGGTTGTGTTATAGCAGTTTATTCAACTTAAGAAGACATTTGCTCATGAAGGATAATGTGATTGACATCACAGCCATGGTACGTGAGTTAATGTTTGGTTCATTGATGGTGTCTGATTGTATGAAGACAAGCTGTTGAGGTGGAGCTTCGGTTATGAGGTTCAAAGAAGCAGTGGCAAATAAGTCTTCAGGATGTATCAATGTAGAGACTGAACAAGATGCTGGAAGGAAACGAGTTTCAGAAGGATTGAAGCTGGATGGGTTTCATTCAGATCAATATGAACTGAGAGATGCAAGAATCTGCAGGAGTTGCAGAGGAAGAGCAAGTTTTGCATAAGCACCGGAGGAAAGCTCAAGAGAAGTTAAAGGCATTAAGTAGATCGATGACAAGGTGGAGATTTGTAGATATATGTCATCTGATCTACTCAGGCCCGTCTCAAATATACAATGGGCCCTGTGCAACAACAATTTTGAAATCCATTTCCTTATACAATTTTTTTTTTAAAAAACGGGCCCTTATCTAAGCAAAAAAAATCCAATAAATGAAACGGGCCTTGTGCAAATGCACATCCAGCACAGGGCCAAAGCCGGGCCTGGATCTACTAAGAATGCTAAGTGTGATGAAGACTCTTGGCCAGGAAGAAGGTTTCACTCAAGCTAATTATAGTCTTGTGGAAGACACGTGAGTTGAGCATGTTTTGGCTAAGTTCAAGTGGAGGTCAGAAGGGTAATTTGACCAAGAGCTGAAAATATCTTCTCATCGTCATCAACAACACGAGACGGAGAGTAACGACGAGAGCTGTAACAGAACGAGAGAGACGTGCAAAGCTCGAGTCGAAGAGCTAGAGCTCGATCCGGAAGAGAGCAGGAGTTTGAGAGAGAGAGCTCGTTCTCAGGCAGAGAGAAAGCTCAAGGCAGAGAGAGAGCTCGTGAGAGATAGAGAGATAGAGATCCTTGGTGTATCTAGCTAGGCTCATCCTCTTGTATCTTCTTCCTCTATTTCATTTGTATCTCGAGGTGATTGTAACCGAGAGAGGAAGAACGCAAGTGTAAGCCCTGGTGATTGTACTCTTCTCAGTTCATCTATTGGAAAGGTTGAGAGACCTATATTCTCTCTCCGGTGAGTAGCACCTTCTTCAGATCGAAGAAGGAAAATGAACACCGGGTTAACAAAACATCTCTGTGTCGTTTATTTCTTGCTTGATTCGAGTTCACACTGATATTGATTAGATGCGTTAGACTTGCGATTTGAACTACATCTGAGCTTGCATGGAACCGATAAATCTCAACAAAACTCAATAGGGAGAGGAAATGAACGAAGAGTCACTGACTTTAGCATCTTAAGTGAATAATATTAGTATGAGGGAGTAGTAGCAAGAAATAATGTTGTTGGCTTTAAACTTGCAAGTGAGAAGTGGATAAGTGTTAGATCTGAGTTTGGCTGGCTCTCACGGCTTAGGCCTAACTCGATTGTGGGTATGACCAAAAACCGTTTCTTTGATTAATGATGGTTTATAAGGAAAAGGGTGACGGTTACAAGTGCCGGCGAGCGTTAAGTCGCCAGTCGTACTGGAAATAAAAGTAAACCTACTAGAACAAAACATGTCAAGAACCCTAATCCTAGCCACCGTCTGTGTGTTCGTGTAAAGTCCTCCACCTCTCGTCCGTTCTCTCCTTCCTCTTTATAGATGTCTTCCCTTTAGGGTGCCATAGGTAGAATCGCTAACGGGCCTCAATCAAATGGGCCGGCTTCCCATGCCATCGAGTAACTCTTTATTTGCTTGGCCGAGCCGGTTAAACTAGGCTAGCGGCTAAAATCTGTCTGAGGTGGAGCGCATGTTGGTCACATGCTTCGAGTTGCGAGCTGAGTCTCGACAAACGGCTCCGAATCCACTGGGTCAGGCCAGCTATTTCATGGGCCTTGTAAGGGGATGCAATCCACCTCCTACAGTAAGCCCCCTCCCTAAGTCCATCGATGATTGGTGCAGCCGATCTCGATGGTTTGTAAATTCTGTTTCGGAAATAGCTGGGATGGCGCGGCAGAACGATTCTTACGAACGCTGTGTGTTGCTTTGATCTTTACCCGACAGATCTTTATTCGTCGAGTATCCTCGTCGTACGATTCAGAGGATGCATATCTGTTCAGCGAGTAAAATGGTTTCTTTGCATAGTGCAACTGTTTCGTAAAGATGCTTTTTGCGGGATTCGCTTTTCGATGACTCCCTATTGGCGGTAGATGGGAGCGTCGAGAAGCGAGAATCTGTTGATACGAGTCCCTCTCGTATCTGATGGTTGACTGATCGCTGGAATTTGGGTCGTCTTAAAAGAGGTCAAAGGGTCTTCAGGGATAGGCCCATTTACTCCGGAAGTCGAAAGGTGGCGAGCAATGTAGGCCCTTTGAGGTCCAACTAGGCCTCTTATAGCCCTAATTATGATCTGTGGGAATCACGCCGCCTCCTTCCCTTTTAAATAGGGAGGTTCCCTCCACTCTCCCCATTCTTCTCCGCGTTTACAGGTACTCTCTTTCTCATTCTACTTTCTCTCTCTAAGTAGTGTTGTTGGATATATAGCGGCATTCATTAGGATGCGTTCGTCGAGTAAATACACCCGAGAGGAGAAGGGGAAAGCAATAGCCACCGATTTAAACCTCGCGAGAGACGCGACGACGGATGAGCCTCTCGACGACTTCAACTTGGTGCACCGAGATGCACTGATGAACACGACCGGTCTTGATCTGGGGCAGAGGATGCTGGTAGTTGACGCTGAAAGACATATCAGGGGCGAAGACGACGGTAATGCTGCGGCAGATCTCCTGGGCAATACACGACACAGATCGACACATGCCAGTCCAGCGATGGCCAGCTCAACGAGAAGGCAACGAGTTAAACCGACAATGGTCAACCCGATGAGAAGGCTGCGTGCCGCTGCGACTACTCCTGATGAAACTTCTTCTCTCGCCCCGTGGCGATACCTCGGAGTCGGGAATTTCAGGAGGATGCCCGCTATATCCGAGGAGATGCTGCGGCCTTCGGATGTCGAAGGGAAATCGTGGGAGGGAGTTCAGGTGACTAGATCGACTCCCAACACAGTACATCGGCTGTTGATGGACTGCAATGCGGTTGGGGTGACGTACTTGCTTCCGACGAAGGAGCAGCGTCCCTGGTCCCCTCCTGTTGGCTACCAATGCGTCTACGAATCATACTTCCAACAAGACACCAAGCTTTGGTTCCCAATCCCTCGAATGATAACATCATATGCATTTTGTCGAAGGGTGGCCATATGCCAGTTCCGGAATGGCTCCTTTCGCCTGGCAGTCGCGCTGATGGTGATGGCTTTGGAGATCGGCATATCTCTATGTCCTCAAGCATTCGAGGAGTTGACGTCCGTCAAATCTATGCCCGGTGGTCTTTTCTTGGTGAAGAACTAGAAGAGCTTCTATTTCTACGTTAAGTCCGATAAGCACGCGTTTGTCGACCCGCCGAGTGACGACTTTCACGTTCTTAGGAACGAGCGTATTGGTAGATTGCCGTACCCACTGGCTTCATTTCCGCTTAGTTTCTAACCTTGTGTTTGTTTTTTTTTCTCTTTGAGGCGCAGCT